>CAUYRH010084045.1:0-16200 GCA_963574655.1 Perodicticus potto
TGAAATCTCTCCCACTACCAGGAGCTTTGGTGTTTTCTGTATTCTTTTCTGTAAATCAATTTTGCCTTATCACGGACGGGTGGGAGGGGGGAAATAATGTAATGAAGAATAATAAAATACATGTATTTAAAAAAAAAATAAATAAATAAATAAATAAAAATATGTTAGTGGAAAAAAAAAAAAAAAAAAAAAAAAAAAAGAAACAGAAGAGGATAAAGATTTTTTTTTAAGGGAAATGCTCTCCCACCCGCAGCTTCTTTGGAGAAAAACTGTCAAATAAAGATTGTATATTTTTAACCCATAAGAAAAAGATATATATATATATATATATATATATATACACACACACACACACACATATATACACATACATACAATCATACCCCCAAATAACAATTTGGTCAACAGTGGAGCCCACATCTGATGGGCATTCCATGAGATACAATGGAGCTGAAGAATTCCTATGACTTAGTAACACCATGACACATGACACTTGTATCATTGCAGGACAATGCATGTGCTCTCTGGTGCACTGCCAGTCCTATAAAGCATAGCATATATAATTATGCACAGTATATCATACCTGCTAATGATAATAAATGTTACATATAGAGGATTAAGCATCATACTTAATACTACACAACCACCAATGTCATAACTCATCTGAGGAATTACTGAGAACAAGACATTGTCCTGGCAAGCCTGGAAGCCTGGTAAGCCTGGAAATCTCTTGTGACTTGGAATGCAAGCCACCAAATTACTCAGTAATCCTGGAGAAGCGAAGTTCAGTCCTGCAGTAGTAAGGCTAATGGTAAATATTAAGCATTTTATGGCAGTTCCTTGAAGGATTAGCGGAGAAAAATTGCATGTAGTATTTTGCAGATCATTTACCTTACCACCCTGGAAGATCATTTCCTTGAGTACATACTTTCTTGGCACCAATAAGATCATTTCCCTCAGCAGGCATTCCCTGTGTGTCTTTGCTTAGTAATCCTTCCGCCCATTATGTATCTTCTCAATAAAAGGATGCTGCAAGAGTGCTCGGCTCAAGCACCTCTTGCAGCATGGGCTGTCAATCCGTGTCTTGCAAGATCATTTATGCCGTTGTGACAGTTACTGATTTATGTATTTATTATAACTTTTTATTGTTATTTTAGAGAGTGCTTGTATTTTTCTTAATTGCAAAATTGCCTCAGGCAGGTCCTTAAAAAGATATACCAGAAGAAGACATTGCTATCATAGGAGATAACAGCTCCAGGTGTATTATTGCTTCTGAAGATCTTTCAGTGGGACAAGATGTGACACAAATACTTATGATCTTGTTATAATTGACTGCAATAGTCAGTACCATAACATACCTAACAAGTTTGTATACTAGGGGCAATAGGTTATCATACCGTATAGCCTAAGCTATACTGTCTAGTTTTGTGCAATTACACCTTAAGACATTTGTTCAATAATGAAATCAACTAATGATACATGTAAACAAATGCACAGGGACAGAATGTTTCCCCGTCATTAAGTGATACGTGACTATGTTTCCTGCTATAAATCCAATATCACAACTGTAAAGTGTAAAGTTACATGGTTTTGAATGGAAAGACTTCAATTTGTCCCAGTCTCTGAAGGGAATTTTTTGTAAGCTCTGAAATACTTACAATTATATATTATCTACTTACCAAAACAGAGAATGTTTTACACGTATTATATCATAGTCTCATGAATTTGAGAGGAATTTAACCAATATATAATTTTCTAAGTATCACATGGACTTAATTGTTTCAATACTGAATGTGCACCAGTATCCAGGTGATGAAGTGACACCATTTATATCCACAAGGTCCTAGGGTGTAACGTCATAGGGAACGTAAAAAGAATATTTGTAGGCACACTCTTCAGAAGGCCCATAATTACCCAGACAATATGAATGGGACTTTGGGAAGAAAGAGAGCTTAGGCATAATTCAGTAAAACTAGTTATTTTAAAATACTTATTCTAGTAGTGGAAGCCAGACCTCAATAGTTACAATATTCACTTTGGCAGAGCTATATGTTTGCTAAGGGGATGAACATGTCCTAACACCATTTTACTAACATGTAGAAATTCCACTCTGACCTAAATTTGTCCTTATGTGTCCTGACATGTTCACAAACATAAAGAAGACATCTTGTTTAGGTACTTGTATGTTTTGATTTTTGTTATTGTTTTTGTGTTTTAAATATTTTTTTAAAAAGTGATATTTCTTCCCACATTGCTAATTGAAAAGGTAAGCACAAATGTCTACAAAAAGACCTGAGTGACGTTTAACAAAATCTTCCTTTAAAAAAAAGCCTTTACAATGAAATGAATATATAAAAAATTTAGCTGATGCAAGACAGAGTGAAGGATCCCTGCCCTTCTTGGGGAACAGAGCAGAAACCTGAGAGACGACTTCGAGATCAGAACAGATGGCTCTGTTAAGTCAGAGCAGGCCAATTAAGGCTGTATCTGGAGCGCTCTGTTATCCTTGGAGGACAGACAGAAAAGGAAGCGGGAGGCCCTGCATTTAGTAACTGTTCAGATTGCAGAGCTGTGTGTGAGAAATATGTCACTGGGAATGAAATGCTTTTCATTCGAACTGTGCTTTTTATTTTATGCATTGTGACCAGCTTTCAGGGATTCTCAACCACATTGGATGTTATTTTTATGTTTCAAAGTAGCACAAATGAAGCCTGGTTCCCTGTTGCTGTGTTTTTATTTGGTTCACATTTACTTTCCAGGACAGTTCTTTTTAACAGCTCAGATCCTAGGAGACCTCAGGAGCAGCTCTGCAGGAAGGGGAGAGCAAGTCACCAATGAGTTTTAAGCTTCTTCTTAGAGTTGGGTTGCAACTGTCTTGGAACAAAGCACTGTATCTAAACATCAATAGCTTCTCTAAGCTGCCCAGGTGGTTCCCCCTGTTTCTTGAATACAACTATATTTGAGACAAAAGAGAAAGAATCTGATGACACACTTGGAAAATGCTTTAAATATACCCTATACAGACAGTTACAGATGCAAAATGCAATTGAAGATGTAAAATAGTCTGACTTCATTGTTTTGGGGGGAGGGAAACTCTTTCAGATATTACTAAATAGCTGAAATTGGCCCTGCTTAATTATAGTTTCAAATAAAACTATATATATATACATATATATATATATATATATATATACACACACACACACACACAGACACACACGCATACATATATGTATAAAAACGAATAGGAATTTAAAAATATATATATATACACATATATATTTTAAATACATACATATATATATTTTTTTAAATTTCCATACATTTCCCCCATCAACTTTGTTGGCAGTGACTATAATTCTCATACACTCCCTTCCATAAGGCACTAAAAATGACAAGTAAAATTCATATGTTACTTGAGAATATTTCAAATTGGTTAGCTGACCACTTAGGGACAGAGAATGGTATTAGTTAACCTCCAACTCTTTGTCAGACAGTATGTTAGATACTTTCAAAGTTCTCTTCTTTAGTTCCAATGACTCATGTTCATATATGGAATTGACATTATAATTTCCATTTTAAAGATGAGAAAACTGAAATTCAGTAAGGCTAAATAACTTGTGAAAATTTGCACTGCTACTACTTTAATCTGAATATTATAATCAGTCTTGAGTCCAAACAAACATAACTCTTTCTGCAACATTGCTCCTTAGCAGATTTCATAGGAATAAATGGTTGGAACAATTGTGTTTTAGTGGGATCAGGACTGAACACATCAAGAAATGATTTTTTTAAAAAAGATACCTTCATGGAGAAGTAATGGGAAAACCTTTAGAAATCTTCATGAAGGGCATAGAAGGAAGAGAATGTTCAACAGAGATGCTTATGTGCAAGTGTGTGATTTGAGTATACATATACAAGGGTAGATCAGGGATCCTCAGATTTTTGTTTCTCCAGGTGTAGATATTTCTAAATGAGTTTTGGGTCTAGAAATATAATCAAGGGTTCATGTACCTAAATGAAAGATACTATAACATTGGCATAAACCTCTGATTGTTGGGTAATAACTTAAGCAAACCTGACCCAAACAATGGAAAAGATCTTGACTCCTGGTTATGAGACAGAAACCCAACCCTTCTACACAGGTTCCTTACAAGCCAGATGACTTAGAATAAATATATTTACATTTCTCTTGTGTTTCCTCTTCCATAAAGAAAATTCATTTTGTTAAAACAGCTCTTAAAATTTTTTTTCAATAAAAAACTTAACTGAAAGTGTGTGAACCTATGTCACATATGAAATATATATAGTTGGAATAGTCTTAATTGGAGAAGGGTTTTAGATGGAGCTGTAGAGTATCTTCCAAAAATACCAAGGATTGTGTTGACTATGTTTTATAAGCTCCTGAATCCCTAATGTCATTTTCAGATATAGATAATATATTGATCTACTTAATACTTCACTGAAGTCCAGAAACTCTAGTATTCTCCCTAACATAAATGAACTCACACTAGCCTGACATGTTCTTTTGCCATTAAAATGCCTGCAAATTATCCTACATTCTCTCACTTAAGATTAAAAATGTCTGAGCTCATGAAGGAAAAAGGCATTTGAGACACTCTTCAGAGACCATTTGCTCTATCTCCTCAGCTCAGCCTGTTGGTGCTTGGCAGTGAAGACAGACTGAACTTGGTAATTCTTCAAAAGATATTCCCATGAAATAACTTTATTTCAAATTCTTGATAGCTCATTATTTATTTTTAAAGTTCTATCTGTCACAAATAAAACATGTCTGGAACCCAGATATAATCCCAGTGTTTGCGGTTCATGACTATTATATGTCAAGTTTGTTTAAAGCAATGAAAGTATATGAGTAGTTCAAAGTAGGACAGATTCATATTATCACTCACATAGGATGTTCCTTAAATCTCCGCTTCAGTACATGGTAGTAGACAGAAAAGACCTTCTTATTGCTTCTGATTGAGGTGAGTGTCTCCTACTGCAACTTTTAATGGCGCCTCTTGAGACCTCCCATTTGTTGATCTGGGATGGTTTATCCATGCCAAGTCACCTGCAGGCCTTGCAGCTGCTGCTGGGGGAAGTGTCATGAAAAAGCATTTTGTGCCTCCTTCTCTGCTGCCTCCCCACTTTGCTAGTTTTGCAAATTCACTCTGTGCTGTGCCAAGAAAATGCCATCTGCTCCCTATACACAAAAGGCAACAGCTTCCACCCATGTAAGCAGTTTTACAACTCTAGGGTGGGAACTCACGGAAGTAGAAGTGCAGTTAGAAGGAAAGAATCTGCACCTTGCATCCTGACATTTCTCTTCACTTGGTGCTTTTGTGTGTTCTCACTTTCTCAAAACCATTTCTGAGGAAGCAAATGAAAACTTGAGGAGCATCATCCTTTCATGAGAGTGAAACCAGGGTCATAAAACTAACAGAGTCTCAGCAATTATAATTACTCTAAATGATCCTGTGTGAAGCTAGGGAAAAGCACCAAGGCAATTCGTAAAACAATAAGCTTCTTCAAATTTCAGGTTCCTAAGTACTTTCTCAGATGTTCAAGAAAGAGTACTTTTGTAATGAGAATTAAAATTTTTATAGAAAATTGCAAGGGATAATTTAAATCTTCCACAAAAGATTAAAGCATTACTGGAGTTTGAAAAGCAAATAAAGACAAATGAAATCTTCATCAATAAATACTAGTGAGATTTTAGGTAAATTACATAATCTCACCAAGACTCGTCTATACCATGTAAAGTGGGTGATTTTGTAGACTGACGATGTGATTGGTATCATAGAGTGCTTTCTTCACACGGTTGTTTTGGATATTAATGATGTAATGCAAGTAAAGTTCTCAGTACACAAAGACTTCCAGTTGTCTTTATCTCATCACTTCATTTTGTGATCCCAAATTAAACAGTGAATTCTGAGCACCTTGCTCATCTGTAAAGTTATGACTTTAGATGGATAGACAGTTAGATAGACAGATGAGATAGATAGATAGATAGATATACATATATATTATATGTGTGTAATACATATACTTCCATTATAATGAAGTTCTTTTAAGAATCTAACAGGATCACAGATGTGAAAACATTATGAATTTTAAGAAATAATCTATAAATATAGAGTGTAATAGTATTTGTCATAATTAAATAAATGCTTGACAATTGGCTTAGAAAAACATAACACTGGAGGTGTTAAGTAAAGACTATATCTTAGAGAGAGTGATAAAAAATTATAAGGACAGTAGATTGTATTAATATCAATTTCCTCCTTGTGATGTTATAGTTATACAGGAAACTTTCATTGGGATAATTGAGTTAAAGACACACAAAGTATTTTTTAATTATTTCTTACAACTTCATGTAATCCTATAATTATCTCAAATGGTCATAGAACAATCTACAGGGTATGCTATGTCTGGGGGTAGATGGGTAGCCATTGATAGGTTTCATGCAGGTTACTTAAAAAATTAGGTCTTTCTTCAATGAGAAAGTTTTCTTTGGAGACAAAGTAAAGGAGAGTGGAGAATAAAAAATAAAATTAAAAAAGATGTGTAGGAAACTAGAATTTCCAAGGAAGCTTTTTAAGTCTTTTTAAAAAGGTGAACAAAGTCAAAAAAATTAAAGGGAGAGAGAGAGAGAAATGATAGTGAAGATGGAGATAAAATTATTGTTTGAGAAACATGTGGATAAGAATTTACAGTATTAAATTTGATTATATGTCAGAGATAGTATTCAAGAAAGATGTTCACATTTCTTAATTGATCAATTAGATAATGATTGCATCATTTACTTACATGGTAACAGTGAAGAATAGCAGGTAGAGAGGGGAATATAAATAATTCTGGATTACATTCTGGAAGACAAAAAGTGATATTCACAAGGCAGTTGTATATACACTTCTGGATTTCAGAGAGGTCTGGGTATATATGAGGTCTGGCAATTAAGTTTGCAAACTTGCCCAAGAAAAAGTGGTAACTTACCTCATTGTTGAACATCACTATGGTCACCTTCAAAGGACTTATCTTGGGAAGCTATGCACTGACACCAGTGCCTAGTCCACCCTTCGGAGCAATTTTGGAGCTCTTTTGCTAGAATGACCATCAGATCTGTCATCATATAAGGTCTAAAAATTAAGTTTGTGAACTTGCCACCATATACTCATGGTGGTAGCACTGTACAAGCAACTCAGTAAGGTTTCATAACCTTGGTATATCAGTATCTCACAGCTGAGTTCATGTTGACATGTGGCAAGTCTTACTGAGTAGTGTTCATAATTTTTGTTGCATGTTTTTGTATGTTCTGCTCAGAAAAAAATTTTAAAAAGACACCTTAGAAAGCCTGACCTGAGCTGGGTTATGGGTTATAGTCAGTAGAAAAAAAAAGAGAGAGAGAGATGAGAATCTTAAACCCAAGGAGTAGACGAATTCCCTAAAGAAATTCATGTGAAATAAGAAAGAAAGAGAATCTAAAACAGAATGATGAATCACATGCCCATTATTTGGTCTAAGCAATAAACTAACTTTTGTCAATAGACATTTAGAATATCTTAGTTGTCATATACCCTTAGTTATTCCTGAAGTTCTCAAATCTCAGAAGGAGATACTATACTAATTCCTACTCTGCCTGCCTATCAAAGAAATTATTATGGAACATGATTGTTGAAATAATTGAATGTGATACTCCTAATATAACTTAGAGATAGTTGCTGACTAGTTTTTCCTCTTAGTAACTGTTAAGATTCCTCTTTCATTCTCATCTGCTTTCCTTTCTTTTTTCATTTTTTTTTTCTCATTTCAAAAATGTTAGGTACTATTGCACAAGCCAATGGGGTCAAATTTAACATTGAAGTGTTGAAATCATAAAGTGCTACACTTAATGCTGATTACTACTTTTTGTCACAGATTTTTCTCATCATTAATTTTCCTTTTCCATCAAACTCATAATTTTCTTTAGCGTTACTTTGAATCTCATTAACAGCTTGTCTCCTGAAAATATTTTGATTGCTGTTTTTCTTTTTATCTCTGCTCAGCACTGTACATAATTTTAGAGTTTTTAACTGAAATTCATTTTAAAAACACACACTTACCAATTTATTCTCAAATTCTGATGATTCCTCTGTTAAAATTTATTCTTATAAATAAGAAAAGTACAAACATAAGAGAATTACAGGCATAAGCGAAGACATATAGAAGCAATTTTCTAGATATCACATATGTTGTTTAGGTACTACACACATTCACAGTTGTCCTGGTCAGTAAGTATCCCATTAATCCTACCACTTATGGCAATTGTAGAGCCAGGATTATAAATTTACTTATCCCCAAAGACTATTCCCAAGCTATTGTAACAGCATGAATCCTAAACTTTAAAGACATTTACCCCACAATTTTATTCACCAAATCAAGAAACCTTGTTTAATAACTAGGCACAATTAAGTAGAAATAGAAACCTCAAGTTTCCCATCTACTGAGAAAAGGGAAAATGTAGCTTACTAAATAAAAATACAAAATTAGTTAAGAGGATAAAGGAAGGATGAAGCTTTAGTAAAGTAAAAGGGTAAAAAGAAAGAACTTTTAGCCTATTTAAGTATGTTTGCAATCATGACAATTGCACATAATTGACTGTAACTTTGTTCTCTGATCATGTGGTACAATGTTCCCTGATATATATATATATTTTTTATAGCCACTGTCACTCAGTTTGTTAGCAATAGAGTCAAGATTTGAAATTTGCCTTCTTGATTCCTACAAAATCATGACCAAAAAAAATCCAACATTGCCTAATAAGGCAGGCAGAGAAAATGATGAGAACTGAAACATTTATTAGGAGTAATGTTATGGGGGTATAATACTTTGTGAGGACATTGTGTTAGATAAAGCACAAAGAATATATGTGAATGTTGTGGAACAAAACTTTACTTGGTGTGTGAATATTCCCTTCCCATCAAGGTAACCTGGTGAGACAGATAAACCTATGATTGAGTCTCAATTCACTGGTTACAATCCGAAGATAGTTTATTGATCAGGCAAATCCAAATAAAGAGGAAGAGTCAGAAACAATAAGCTGAAAAACACTCCTCTTGCCAAAGAAAACAGAAGATAGAGGCAATAAGAATTGGTAGTCAGGCTGGAAAACCAACTCAAAATTAAATAGAAATGATGAAAAGATGATCTTGAAGCAGTTTATGGAGCACCTGTTTCTCCTCAAATGAGAATTGCCTGGTAAGTAAGAGTGGAAATCTGTCTAAAGATATGTCACACAGAGGGAATAGGTAAAAGTCAAAGAGCTTCAAGTTCATACAATTATGAAATAGTAATGGATATTCTTATTTATTGAGCAAGGTCAACACTCAGATGAAAACTTCTCAGAGAAAATAAAAACAAACACTGATACCTTAGAAAGCCTGGCCTCAGCTGGATTAGGGATTATAGTCAGTAGAAAAAAAAAATTATACTGATTGTTCCCGCATTAGTTTAGTCAATAAACTGCTGCTGCCTTCCAGGATCTATGCTTCCCATTAGGTAGAAAGCAGTGAGCACCTTCACAGAGACTTGGCTCCATAAATCTTACATTTCATTGAGAAATAAATATGTATATATATAAACATATACAAACATTGATACACAATATATACAAATATCCACATACACATAACACTTATTTGACAATAAATGATAAAAACAAAAAAGTAATAGAATAAAAGAGATAAGATTTTCTAGAGTCAAGTGAGTAGAGTGACCAGGAAAACCTTTCTGATGAGGTTGATAATTCAGCATAGTTTCAAGGTAACACGTGAGTGGGCCCAACAGAAGCAGGAGACATTGTCAGTTACATCAATGCCTAAGAATAAATAAGATAAAAAAAATTATGTCAGCTATGTCATGGGTAGAATCCAAAAGATAAAATAACAACCTGTTTTATAGGCAAAAGTTTTTACTTTTATACAGTGATGTGAAAATTTCTCCTTTGAGTCCTTTCAAAGAATAAATGGTGTTGCAGAAAATGTCTTTTGATAAGATTCTTTTAATACAAATCTTTCTTGAAGCACACCTCATTATAAGACAATAATGCGACACTATCGTTTTTAATATTTATTGAGATGGAAACAATGTGGTTCAAATTATTATTATTGTAGCTTGATCTAAGTTGAAATTTAGAGAACATAAAGAAATTTGCGGATAATAATAATTTCTCATAATTATGACACCAGCAATATTTCTGAACTGCTGTCCTAATGAGAGGCAGAGAAAAACTCTATTTTCTCTCTCTGCCCAGTGGAATATTTTTGCAGAGCATGTCTGAGTTAGATGACAATGCATGGGTAGCTAAAATTAGGTGAGAAATTCTGGTTTAAAAAAAAGAGAGAGAGAAAGGCTGAAAAGAAAAAGCATTTTAGATTTTAATTTTACAATAGAAAGAAGTAAATTATAAATATGTTTCAGCCAAAACCAATGTTTTTCTTTTCCTTTGATGTAGTGTCATTTCATATTTCTTTATTTATTTTTTAGAAAAGGCTGGATTCCTATTAGTAAAAATATTGCAGCTGACACTAGAAATATGTCTGAAGTGAATTTTCTCTGATGTGACTAAACTAATCTCTCACTATAATTATCCTTTGACCCAAAGATTCTGTTAGTTTTTAACATTTTCACCCTAGAACTTTTGAAAAACAAATTGGTTTGAGTAAGAACTAAATATTGTTATTCTGATTGAATATATGAACACACATACACAGAGTTCCTAAGAGATAGGATGGAGGTTTGTGAAGCATTATACTACATATAATATTCAAAATGGCACATTCAGGATATTTCTTGAAAAATTTTATTACTTCATCTGATTGGTAGAAAAAGCACAGAGTAGTTTACAGAGTCATGCTGAACTAGGTTAAAATTCTGATCTTGTCAATTCTAAGAAATATGAAGCTAGACAAATAACTGATTTTCTTTAAATGTATTTCTTCATCTGTAATATTCAATTATTAATCTTTTCCTTTTAGGCTAGCTGCCAGAAACAAACTGATGCAAATCTCCAAAAATGAACAAAAATTATAATATAATTAAGAAAGGATTTTTCATAAGAAACTAAAATTCAGATGACTATACCTTCTATATTCTAACTTACATTATTCATGGGAGTTTTCTGAACTCACTATGCTTTTTATAAACATGCTTAACAAGAACTCTTTTTTTTTTTGTAAACTGTTGTCAAATATATGAGGAATTGTAAAAAAAACAAATGACACCCAAGAATTAAGGAAATACTGTGCTTAGAATATATTGTAAACTCCACAGTAGTCGTCTAATTATATCCCAGTTATATATACTCTAGCACAAGTATGTTATGTTATACTACAGTATCCATTTCAGATTAGAATTATATGATACAGACTTATTTTCCCACTCCTCTATCTTGTGTGTGTGTGTTTTTTATTTTGATCTGCTGACGCTTTTGTATTTAACTTTTAGTTTTTGAGTGTCACACATGATTGGCCAATCATAATCACCTATGTTGGAGTTGACCTAATCATTGGGAAGAAGGGACCTATTCTCATATCCAAGCGCCTATGTGGTAGTAAAAGATAAGAATTTAAATGCTAGCAAGTGTGGCAAATTGGGTTTGGAGAAAAATAGAGATTGACAGCTGTTTCGAATGAGATCTAATATTGCCCTATGATGTCCATAGGAGAAAGTGATTGAGTATATTTATTAAAACATAGACATTTCCAATTGTGAAGCATCAAGAATGGCATATAATCAAATTTGGATTATTTTTCTGAATTTGACAGTTTAAAAAAACATTGTTCACTAACACTTGATCATTAAAATACCAATATGATATCATTAATATTCATTCTCCTGTATTTCCTAGGTATATGGAAGGACACACTTCCTTTGTCACTTCAAGTTAGGAAAAGTCTACAGAATTACTCTACTAAGTGATCTGCAAATAAAAGAGACGTGTCACTTCTGAGCTAAAGCATGGCATTATTGATGTTTTATCTCTCCCCTTTTGCAATAATTATGAGAAGTCCCCGTGTTGACATGGTGAACCCTGAATTGTTAAGCCACTCCAGGGTGGATAGGTACCCTGAAAGGTTGCACTGGCTCACATCAGATTTTGTTTAACTTTTTTCCTTTTTGAGACAGAGTCTTACTCTGTTATCCAAATCAGAGTGCCATCGCCTACCTAATAGCAATATTGGGTTCAAGGGAGCCTCCTGCCTCAGTCTCCCAAACAGCTGGGATTATAGGTGTCCATCCTGATGCCTGGAAAATTTCTCTATCTTTAGTAGAGATAAAGTCTTGTTCTCACTTGGGCTGGTCGTCTTGAACTCCTGAATTCAAGCAATCATCCCTTGGGCTCCTAGAATTGCCAGGATTGAAGGTGTGAGCCACTGCACCAGGCCCAGATGTTGTATGATTAAAATACAGAAATGCTTAGGTGTTACTGTGGCCTCACTGAGACTTAGATGCACTAATATTGCTGATGATACCACTGAGGTTGCACCAGCAATATGCTCATATCTGGTTGTCATAAAACAGTATCTCTCAAACTGTGTCCCTTAAATTAGCTGCCATATAGAATTCTCAGGAATCTAATTGTTTTATGATCACAGAGAGTGAGAAATGTAGCTATGACACTGTTAGAAATTCACAGCAAAATAAAGCACTTTAAAGTTTCTGACATTTCTGCATTAAGTTATCAATATACGCTACAGGATTAGGGAGAGCTTCCTTGTGGAAGTGGCACAGTATTGAGCTCTAAAGGATAAGTAAACAGGGAAACTCTGCATTGCAAGAAATTCTTCAACCTCTCCCCAGTCCCTTATGCCATCTTCCCAATGAGAGGAAAAGATTCTCATTTGCAAGGGCTGTCAGGAACATAGCCAGCCATGTCTCTCTTTTCCATATCATGTGGCTGAATACTTTCCAGACAGCCCTCATATATTGTGACCATGTATGATCCAGTATTTTTTTTTAAATCTCTCCCCCCCTTATTTCAGTGGAGATTTAGCTTTTTTTCAGGAAGAAAGCTGTGCTGCACCAAATCATGACTTCCACAGGACCATGTTTTCCTAGGATGGTGATGGCAAGAGACCACTGAGGTTGACCTGGGTGGCTGAGACTGCCCACTTCTGAAGAATAGGAGGAGGGAAGCCATCTGCTCAAAAGTTCTTGCAATCATTCACCATCTTTATTTTTAAAAAAATAAGATCAGTTGTGCTTGCTTTTTAAATTCCTATCTGAGGTCTATATCTATTTAAATTAATATCAAACACAGGTAAGGAAACAGAAAAAAAAAAAAAGTAAGTGCTGGACCATCAAAAGAAATAATGTATGTAAAGTGCATCATACATCTAAAGGAAACACAATTCATTCATTTGAAGGCTGCCATGGCTGGAAAAGGAATTGAGTGGTCCAAGATGAGCCTAGTCAAGTAGGCAGGGGACAACATATTATGAAGGGTTTTGGTAAACATTTTGTTATTTATTACAAGAAAAATAGCAATTCACTAAAGTATGTCAACAAGGGAATAGTGTTCTAATTTACACTTGAAATGTAAATAGCTTAGATGATGGAAGAGAGGAGAAAGAATGAAAGCAGTTTGGAGGTCCCATTATGCTTGTTCAAAGAGAAGTGAAACTTAGAGCAGGATAATGATAACATGAGTGTGGATAGGAGGACAGATTCTGTGATCTTTGCAAAGAATGGAGTCATTCCTAGGATTCCAATTTTCACAGTTAAGTTGAAGGTAGGTATCCACTAACATGTCCTTGAGGTATTTCCATTATAATAGCCATTTAATGTGCCTTCTGATGTATATAGATATTTCTAATTTGCCTATTTATTTTACACAATTCATCTCTTAAGCATAGGGTGTAACAGTATACTAAGTGTGCTGTGTCACTCAGGGACCTTTTCTAATTTCACCCATCTAATTACAGTGAGGTATATTCTGTACCCTAGGAGTTCTAAGTAGCCAGCGATAATCCACTACATAAAACCCATCTTTGACAATGTCTATTTTACTTCTCAAGAAACTATACAGCTGAAATTTGTTTACCAATTAAAATTAAAATTATTTCATGGGGAATTTTAGAGTCTATTTAATTTTTTTCATTACCCCTTCCTGCCTTTAATGGCTTTATAATACACTAATAATTAAAATTTTTTTGAGCTTGCCTATACTGTCCTACTGGGATCACATATTTATGTCATTTATCCTAAAATTCTTTAAGACTATCTATCTTTCCTTATAAAATATCAAACCCATTTATGATGGCTATTCCTCTCCATAGAACTTTATAAAACAGAATGAAAATTCTTCTTTGTGAATTCAATGGCATTTTCCTTTGTTCTTCCAATGTCTCTATTTTAATTTTTTTCTTATTTGAGACAGAGTCTCACTCTGCTGATGGGGCTAGAGTACCATACCCTCATCTAACTTCCAGAAACCTCAAACTCCAGGTCAAGTGATCCTCCTACCTCAGCCTCTAGAGTAGCTAGGATTACAGGAGCTCATCACAAGGTCTGGCTAATTTTTTTCTATTTTTGATACAGATGGGGTCTTGCTTTGTTCTGCCTTGTTTAGAACTCCTGACCTCTAGTAATCCTGTCTCCTTAGTCTCCTTTAGTGCTTGAATTACAGGCATGAGCCACCAGACCAAATATATTGTTTTAAACAGAGTGTAGAATTGAGGAGTTTTAATAGGTATGTCTTAACTCCATTAGTGGGTCGAGAGTACATAACAAACAATACCTTTGTCATCATTAACCCCTGTTCTATATTACCATGTTTCCAGAAAACTCATAAAGATTATTTATGAAATACAAATATAAGTGTGTCCTTGAAAACAAGTTTTCAAAGCATATATTATGGAAAATGAAATTGAAAATTTTTTAGGAAAGGTAATTTTTAAAATGATTGAAGACACATGAATTCTCTGAAGATTAAAATGAAAGAGGTTACCTATTCATCATGGAATCAACGTACCCTTACACATAAAGCAGATTTAAAATTTATTTTATTTTAATTATTATGACTACGTAATAGTTGCACACATTTATGGGGTACATATGACAGATATTTTTCCTATTTCTCCTCTGCCTTTTCTAAGACTTTAAATTCCTTGCAGACATTAATCTCATATGGTAGTGAAATACAAAGTTTTGAGTAGTTTGAGATCTGGATAGAAAATGACTTATCAGTCAATTCTGATTATAAATTCAATAGTCCAATATTTGGATAACTCCCTATCAATCCCTAGGTTATCAATTCTACACTATCATAAGCAATAAATTGATTTCTTTACTAGCATGGAAAGGCTATCACTGTACAAACTGATAAGAAATGCTGAGCATACCTCTACCTCAATATTGGCTGGCAAAGATCCTATGCTGACAGTATTAACTGTTTTATAACCCAATGTAATGGCAACATAGAATGATTTTATTTATTGGTGTAATGAATTATATCCACTTATGTCAAAATAATATATAACTGGAAGTTGATCTAAAAGAAAGCAAAATTATTTTAACTAACACATTTCACAACTTTTGCAGAAATATGTATTTTAATGTCCTTAGCAAATATTTTCTGAAAGAACAGGAAAAAGGGTTGTGTTTGTGTGTGTGAATTTATGCATTTGATAGATGTAAATTTTATACACTTATAAAAATAGGATTCTCTGATTTTTTTTTTGAAACACAGTCTCACTTTGTTGTATCCAGTAGAGTGCTGTGGCATCACAGTTCACAGCAACTTCAAACTCTTGGGTTTAAGCAATTCTCTTGCCTTAGTCTCCCTAGAAGCTGGGACTACAGGTGCCCACCACAATGCCTGGCTATTTTTTTAAGAGATGAGGTCTCGCTCTTGCTCAGGCTAGTCTTGAACTCAGAGAATCCACTCATCTCAGTCTCACAGAGTGCTAGGATTACAGGCATGAGCCACTACGCACAGGCAGGATTTTCTGATTTTGATGTGAAATAGCTTTGACTGTAAAATTGGATAATAGAAAGAGGATACTATGAAGAGATGAAATGATAGCTAATTGAAGAAAAGTGATAAAGCTATATAAAGTTACATCTTAAAAATCAAAATTTCTTAGTTAGAAAAAAAATTCTTACAGATGGATAACTATTCAAAATAGTTACTATTATTCTACATTATAGAGAGAAATA
>CAUYRH010084047.1:0-11154 GCA_963574655.1 Perodicticus potto
TTTTTTTTTTGGAGACAGAGCCTCAAGCTGTCACCCTGGATAGAGTGCTGCGGCATCACAGCTCACAGCAACCTCCAACTCCTGGACTCAAGCGAGTCTCTTGCCTCCGCCTCCCAAGTAGCTGGGACTACAGGTGCCCGCTACAACACCCGGCCATTTTTTGGTTGCAGCCATCATTGTTGTTTGGTGGGCCCAGGCTGAATTCGGACCCACCAGCTCAGGTGTATGTGGCTGGCACCTTAGCCTGTTGAGCTACAGGTGCCGAGCCTGTATTCTGTTTTGTTAGGATGAAATGTTCTGTAGATGTCTGTTAAATCCAATCGTTGAATGGTTAAGTTTAAGTCTATAATTTCTTTGCTTAGTTTCTTTTTGGAGGACCTATCCAACACTGCCAAAGGGGTGTTAAAATCTCCAACAGTTATGGTGCTGGAGGAAATCAAGTTGCTCATGTCTGTTAGAGTCTCTCTTATAAACTGAGGTGCATTCTGGTTGGGTGAATAAATGTTAATAATTGAAATCTCATCATGTTGAGTGTTGCCCTTAACAAATATGAAGTGGCTGTCCTTATCTTTCCTTACTTTTGTTGGTTTAAAGCCTATTGTAACTGTGAATAAAATTACAACACCTGCTTTTTTTCTTATTTTCATTTGTCTGAATTATAGATTACCATCCTTTCACCCTGAGTCTATATTTGTCTTTTAAGGTAAGATGAAATTCTTGTATTCAGAAGATATCTGGCCTGCGTTTTTGTATCCAGTCAGCCAACCTGTGCCTCTTTAGAGGATAATTTAAGCCATTCGCATTAATTGACAGTATTGATAAGCTTGGTAGAATTTTGGATATCAAGTTTTTCAAAAGTCCAGTGAACATTTTTAATCCTTTTGCCACTGTGGAAGTTGGAGTTTGATCAAAAGTTTCTGAGTGAGTTTACTTTGGTGGTCATTGTGCTTGTCATTGTGGATGATGGGTCTGAGAAAATCCTGTAAAGCTGGTTTAGTTATGGCAAATTTCTTCAACATGTGAATGTCATTAAAGTATTTAATTTCTCCATCATAAATGAAACTCAGTTTAGCTGGATACAGGATCCTAGGTTGAAAGTTATTATTATTTTTTTTAGGAGGTTAACAGTCAATGACCATCCTCTTTTAGCTTGAAAAGTTTCAGCAGAGAGATCTGCAGTCTTTCTAATATTCTTCCTCTTGTAGGTTATGGTTTTCTTACATCTTGCTGCTTGCAGAATTATCTCCTTCATATTAACTTTGGAAAAATTAATTGTAATATGTCTAGGAGATGTTTTATTTGGATTGAGTGATGCTGGGGTTCTGAAACTGTCTGCTATGTGGATTTCAGAATCTCTTGCCATGTTTGGAAGAAGTTATCCTCTATTATCTCTTGGAGTAGAGCATCTGGGCCTTTTGAAGCAACCTCTTCTTCAGGGATTCCTATAAAGCAAATGTTTGCTCTTTTGGAGTCATCCCAAAATTCTCTCAGGAAATGGTCAATTTTTGCCCTTCACTTCTCTTCCTTTTTGAGCATTTGAGAGTGTTCAAAAGCTTTGTCTTCAATGTCAGAGATCCTTTCTTCTGCCTTCTCCATTCTGTTACTGAGGGATTCTACTGTATTTCTCAGATCTTTGAGGGCTGCAAGTTCTTGCCTCAATGTGTGAAAAACTTTGGTGATTTTGTCTTTGAATTCATTGAATTCTTGAGATAATTTTGAATTACTCCTTGAAATTCTAATTCCATCTTTGCCTTTATTCTATTGATCTTATTTGACATCCAAATTCTGAACTCGATTTCTGACATCTCAGCCATTTATTTATGAATGGGATCTTGTGCTGTGTCCACCATATCATTCCTTGGGGGAGTTCATCTACTCTGATTATTCATGTTGTCAGAGCTTTTCCACTGATTCTGCCCCATGATTATTTTTCACCATTTGGCTAGATGGGCAGGTAAGGTGAAATTAGATTAGGGGCTCCTGGAGTTGTGGTTAACCAGCCCTTTGCCAACAATCTGGGAATGGTGACTGTAGCTTTTTCCCCTACAGCTTTGCAAAGGACCTGTACAGGATTACAGTCTGAGGCTCTGTGGACGTACTTGGTGTGGTGGGGTTAGGTGGCTCTGTTTTGTATTCAGCTGGTCTTTGTCTGATCCTAGTGGATCAGTGACTCTGGGTTGAAATCTCAGTTGTGGAGAAATACAAGCAACTAAGACACCCCACCCACCACAGGCAACATCTGGAGGAGGAAAATCAACCCTTCTCATTGCCACACAGGGTACCACCCGAGAGGGTCTTTAGGTGATTGGCCCAGGTTAGGAGTTCCAATATAATTGACCCAGTCATGACATACCAACTCTCAAGTGGGAGAGTTCTAAAGGTCTCTAGCAACTAGATAGCAGAGGACCACTGGCTGCCCAAATGTGGCTTCCTCTGGTGCTCTGTGGGGTCAGAAAGGTCTGCCCAGTAGCAGAGTTGGACCAATGGGGTCTACCTTGCACCTCTTTCATGCCAAGTCACCGGTAACCCCATGGGGCTGTGGTCTTGCTCCCTCCAATGGGAGTGCTGTGCCAGGGCTTTGAATCTGCCAGAGTCAAAGGAAAGTCAATGCCCCATTGGCCCATCCACTACCCTTTGCCACCAGTTGGCTGGAGTAGCTGAGGCCTGCCTGCCTCAGGTACTCAATGGCAACTGGGGAGTGATCCACCTGAGCTCAGTCCAAACCTGAGGATAACAAGTCAGCAAATGATTTTACCCACCAGCCACTGCTCCTTTGCCCCAGCCACTCTGCAGCACTGGTATCCTTATAGGGTGAGGTCTGGCTTCCTCTGGCAATCCTCAGAGTTGGGGAGGTGTCTCTCCAAGATTAGACCCCTGCAGGATCACTGTACTGTTGCTGAATCTTCATGGGAGGTGTCCCTGTGAAGCTCTTAAGTGACTCCTATGGCCAGGGAAGCAGCTGTAGCAGAGGCTCTGGGAGTGCAGGGCACATGACTCCAGCAGCAGGGCAGAGACATGGCACTTGATTCTGGCAGGGCAGGTGTAGGCTGGCTCCGGCAGGGCAGAGCACATGCCAGGGCAGAGCACACAGTGAGCGGCTCTGCCTGGGCAGAGTATGGGCATGAGGTTCCAACAGGGTGGGGTGCTGGGTATTCAGTTCTGGTAGGGCAGAGCACGTGGCTCACAAGCCACCTCCCACAGCTAGTTTGCACTTTCACAGAGCCAAGCCTGACAGCCTCCCCTCTTTTGTCTGTACTACTTCTGAGCTCACTATTACAGTGCAGCTTTTCTACTATGGCCCTTGCAGTGCCTGGACCTGGCAATGAACTGCAGACATTCTTGTCTCTGCAGGCGTTAGGCTTCTGGACCATCAGGAGAGGGGAGAAGGGTAGTCTGGAACTTCAAAATGGCAGGGAAAACATTAGTTCAACTTTCATGCCTAACAAGAGAGTGCTCATGGTCACAGCAGGGTCCCTCTGGAGAAGTAGTCCCCATTTCCTGCAACTCTCTCCTGTGAGGTGAGATAAGAGGTCCTCAGTTCATGGCTCACCTGTAGAAAACATACAGCAAGCAAAGAAACAAACAAAAAAAAACTGACTCTCTTGGGAGAGGGGATGGACACTTTTCCTTTGGGATGAGTTTTGTACCTGAAATTTGCTTTCTTGGAGTTGCAGCTTGCCTTAGTTATCACTCTTCTCTCTCAGCTCAGCTCCCAGTCTTCAGCTTTATTGGGTACTTTCTGGTCATTGTCCTTCCCTCAGAAGGGAGCTTCTGTCAAAAGCTGGCTCAAGTCCTCCATCTTGCCCCTGGGTAATTTATTTGAAAATACTTCTTACACATATGGAGGCTGAGAAGTCCAATGTTGAAGAACTGCATCTAGTGAGAATCTTCTTGCAGGTGGTAATGCTTTAGAGTCCTTACACAGGACAGGGTATCATATAGCAAGACAGCTGAGTGTGCTCAGGTCTCTCTTCCTCTTTTTATGAAGCCACCAGTTCCCCTCCTATAATAACCCATTAATACATTAACACTTTGATCTATTAACTTATACAAACAATCTATTAACCCATTAATCCATTCACAGATCTGCCATATGGCAGAGCTCCTGAGATACAATCACCTCACTATTGCTACATTGGGAATCAAGTTTCAATATGAATTTTTTGGGGGAATGAATATTCAAACCATAGCAGGGGGAATTTCATTTTAACTAAGGGTAGCAAAGTGGCCAAAAGACATTTGAAGAGGTAGTCAGTATCACCAAAGACCCATCAACCCACACTTCAATAAACAATAGACACTTGAAACACACAACTTAGAGACTCTCACAGACTTATAAATACTACATAATTTCATTTATAAGGAGTTCAAAAGCAGGTAAAGTTTATCTTTGGTTATACAGGTCAAGAGAATGTTTACATTTACACTTAAGGGGCACTTCTTGAGAAGGAGTATGGGAGAATCCTTTATAATGCTGGAAATATTCTATACATTGATCTGGGTTGTGGTTATGCTGATATATATATATAAAAATTCACCTAGCTATATGCTTAAGATTGTATCATTTACTGGATATTATTTACGTCTCAATTTTTTAAAACAATTCAATAAAAAGAAAAAAGAATGTATATTTAGATAAATAGTAGAAAAGGTATAGAACACCAAATACAAAGAGATGATCTTCAAAACAACCAAAGAAGTAATACAAAATTAGGCTGGCAGATGGTTTCAGCAAAACTGGAAGCTAGAAGACCACAGAATAATAATGTTTTCATCATTTCTATTCTGTTTTTTACATTTAAATATCTTTTATATTAAGGTGTTTATTACAATCAATTGCAGTCTTATAAGTTGTTGTTGGCCATGTGGTTATTGTGACATACTAGTGCACTAGAATTATAAAGAGCTTCAAGGAGGTAAGGACAGAGTATTAATAGCACCTGCTTTAATTTATATTAGTTTTAATACTGTGAACACCATGAAAAATAATACAATACCTAGAGCATGCCTCTCCAGCCTTGCTTGCAATTATCTGAGCTAAGTGCTTGCATATACCTACTTAAAATATCTGGAACATATTCACTTGTTTGTAAATGTCTGTTTCTCTGCCAATCTGTCCTATTCTGAAAGAACAGACAGAAATATGGACCCTATCTTAAAATGATGATGAAATAAGATCATCTGCATGAGGCATGTCTAACATTTCTTTGTACCTATTAGGATTTCAGTACACATAAGTATTCATCATTTTTAAATATTAACATGTTTTATTTTTGGCAGAATGAACATGGCTGGCTCTGATGTCATGCCTACTTACATGGAAAGTTTTTTTCTCATTATCTTTATGCCCTTGATTACATAAATTGTACTGGTACCAATCCCCTAAATAATGGGCTCAAATGACCCATGCTAGTCTGAGGTTCCAGGTTGGCCCAGGAGTGCCCTGCTCAATGCACTCTTTTGTCTAAAGACCTCCTAAAACTGGAGATACTAGCCGAATATTCATTAAACTCACTTTGGAGATGCCTGGATGGCTGGTAAAAAAGGGACTCTGGATCCAGCCAGCGTAATAGTCCCACCCAGCTAATGATAGTATAGGAAAGCACTGAGAGTGATGGTTATAGTCAGGGTCTTACCAGCTTTGGCTTCCAAAATAAGTTGTCTCTGTGTTAGTCCATGAAGGTAGACTGGATTGGGAATAGTGGAGCCTTTGGGAGAATTTTATGCAATCCTGTAAGTTGAAAGTAAATTTTTTTTGGAAGTAAATTTGAATGTATACTACATATATCTTTACCTTATATTCTCTACACAATCGTCCTGAATGACTTTAGAGTAAATTCCCCTCCTTAAGATTGCTTTGTGAATGTGAAGGTAGAGTCCAAATTTGTGGGTGGCTGCACCTGCAATTTTGTGTAATGTCTGATCCTTTTATTTTTTCATAACATCTGATGGGCAGGTATTCTTTATTCTGTTTTTTTCTTTCATTATTCTTCTTGGCAACTTTTCTAACTCATTATTGGAACATGCTTATGTTTCTTCTTTTAGGAAGATGGGAACATTTGAGTGTTGGAGATCTCCCTGAATTTTGGAAAGGTCTAAATTCAATTTCGCCATTGTCTTCATCCCTAAAAATGCCATTTAATGATCAATAACTGAGAGCTGATTGATAAGCTTTCCTACAAGTTAAATATTGCTTTTTTTTTGGAGACAGAGTCTCAAGCTGTCACCCTGGGTAGAGTGCTGTGGCGTCACAACTCACAGCAACCTCAAACTCCTGGGTCCAAGCAATTCTCTTGCCTCAGCATCCCATATAGCTGGGGCTACAGGTGCCCACCACAACGCCTAGCTATTTTTTGGCCCATACTGGATTCGAACCTACCAGCTCTGGTGTATGTGGCTGGAGCCCTAGCTGCCTGAGCTATAGGCGCTGAGCCAAATATTGCTCTTTATGGAGGCCTAGAATGATTTTTAAAAATTCCCTAGCTGTTGAACTTCCACACTTTCAGATATCAACTATTTGCACCAACCCCATGATTGGGGGGTTGGTTCCAATTGTCTCAGTTATGGTAGGGTAAAAGAGAGAAGGAGGAAGAAAAACTTTTGTAAAAGCCTAATCATTTCTGTGACACACATTGATGCAGGACCATAAAAGAAAAGAGAACTTTTATAGTGGGAAAAAAATATATTTATTGTTGGGGATGTTATCTTTGTTAAAAATTAAACTTTTACCAATGACGATTGAAACATTCCCTCACATTACTCATGAGAATGTAATTTGAAAATAATATTTCTGGAGTGACTTTTTTTTTATTTTTTAAGACAGAGTCTTAGTAAGTTGCCCTAGGTAGAGTCCCATGGCGTCAAAGCTCACAGTAACCTCAAACTCCTGGGCCCAAGCGATTCTCTTGCCTTAGCCTCCCAAGTAGCTGGAACTACAGGCACCCACCACAGTGCCCAGCTATTTTTTTGTTTCAGTTGTCATTGTTCTTTAGCAGGCCTGGGCCAGGTTCGAACCCACCAGCCCTGGTGTATGTGGCCAGTGCCCTAACCACTGAGCTACGGGTGTTGAGCCTAGAGTGACATTTTGACAGGCAAAAATAGTTGAAGTGTTATATGGACTTTGATCTGTACTCTAGTTTTAGGAATCTATTCTAATAATCTTACAAAAACTGTGTTTTTTTTTTTTCTTTTTATTGTGAGTATATATGTAATCCTCCATTCAAGTTGCAGAGCAAGTACTACTGCAGTCTTTAGCATAAGGCCCAGATTAACAGTTTTATTGTATCCTTTGGAAGGACAGGATTGTGAAATCCTAAATGTTCTTCTTTTTATCATATGACAGTATGCTCCGAGCTGCCTTAAGACACAGAAACAGTTGTAGCAGGGAGAAGAAAACAGGTTCCAGAATCCCATGGGCACTGTGACAGGGTTGCTTCAATCAGTGGGCCTTGATTGACCTCAGTATGTTTTGCCTGTTTTGTAGACCCATTATTTCCCTTGCTGACCAGGCATGTCCATTTACCCATGCCATTAAATATTAAATAGTCTGAGATCATGACGGACTTTCAGTTTACTTAATTTCATTGGGTGTGTGTTCTGACTGATCTTTGTTTTTCCCATATGTGGTCCCACTAGATTTGTTACTTTTCATTTTAGGCTTATTGCTGCTCAGAACCACTTACTGCAGCACCTAAGCAGTCTCAATACCCCCTATGATGGAAGACAAAGCAATGTATTACTACTCCTAGAAGCAGGCAGGTCAGCTGATCCCTGCAGAGGAATTGGGAGGAAACATCCCCTGCTCTCAAGACTTCCGGTAAATCTCTCAGCCTACTCCTTTAGCTCCCTCCAGGTTCCCGGTGGACAGACAGATGAGGGATATTCCCAAAGGGTCTCTTTAGAATCCCCTCATTACTCCATCTCTACCTTAGGGCTGATCTTGTGTATAAGGATGCACTTAGGCAACTGGGGTTAAGGGGTGAGTGAGGCCTTTCACCAACAACTCTACTGTTACCAAAAGTTTGATACTTGTCCTGAGGCCAAATCAGTGAGATGGAATAATGAAGACAAGTGGTTTGAGGAAAAGGAAGCTTATTTATTTATTTATTTATTTATTTTTGCTGGCAAATGAGAGTAGTAAATTAGCATCTCAAAGACTGCCATCCTGTCTTTATGAAGAAATACAGGGGTGTTTTAAACGAAGGTTTTTGGTGGTTCAACTTAGGTCTATGTGACTAGTGTCACATGTCGTGGCTTTGACCTATTGTTGAACTATAATTAGCAGTTTCAATTGACCTTATCTTCAGCAATACTGTAGAGCTAACTATTGTGGTTTAAGATACTAGAAAAAAGCTGGGTGAAATGGCTCATGCCTGTAATCCTAGCACTCTGGGAGGCCAAGGCAAGTGAATTACCTGAGCTCACAGGTTTGAGACCCACCTGAGCCAGAGCAAGACCTCCTCTTTAAAAATAGCCAGGTGTTGTGGCGGGTGCCTGTAGTCCCAGCTACTCAGGAGGCTGAGGCAAGAGAATCACTTGAGACCGAGAGTTTGAGGTTGCTGTGAGCTATGATGCCATGGCCCTTCTGCCAAGGTGACAAAGTGTGACTGTCTCCCCCCGCCCCCCCCCCAAACAAAAAGATATTGGATAACAAACAACAGGAAAGAACATTTTTCTGCCCCTTTGATTGGGCTTTGGGAAAGGAATGCGGATTTTAATTCCCCAAAAGGGTGGGTGATTTTAAAGGCATAACTTGGCAAACATGGGACCTCAGGACACTAAACTGTTCAGAGGCTGTCATGGTGGGTCATGCCTGTAATCCTAGCACTCTGGGAGGCTCAGGCAGGTAGATTGCTTGAGCTCAGAAGTTCAACATCAGCCTGAGCAAGAATGAACTCCACCTCTACTCAAAATAGAAAAACTAGCCAGGATTTGTGGTGGGTGCCTGTGGTCCCAGCTACTTGGGAGGCTGAGGCAAGAGAACCAATTGAGCACAAGAGTCTGAGGTTGCTGTGAGCTGTGATACCACCACACTCTACCAAGGGCAACAAAGTCAGGCTCCGTCTCAATAAAATAAATAAAAAACAAATAAAATATTGTGGATTTCAGTGTTACAAAATGTGTAATCTTAATTATAGACTTCAAGTCATTATTGGCCCCAACCACGAAAACAAATATTACATTTCATTGTTCTCTTTTTTTCTATTCATCTTCTGTATTATCAGTCTTAGTTTCTCCATTTTTCAGAGGTAATCCTTCTTGGTTGGGTATTGAGTAGATTGCTGAGTATGAAGTGAGGGAAATAAACCAACTGTGCATGAATGGCTATATTTCTATTTAAATTAAGAGAGAAAGGCAATAGAGTGAAAGAACACTGGCCTCAGGAAAGGAATGCTTAGGTTTTAATTCCCCCAAAGGGTGGGCTATTTAGAAAACTTTCTAACATTTATTCCTCATTCATATGTTGTGGGCAAATTATACGTACTAGAAGTAAGGCAATGTTGATTGAATGTTGTGCTGTAAGCTCTCCTTAGGATCATCTGACTCTATTGGGATACTGAAATTTCCCCAGCAATAGGTGGGATAGGACAGGCTTTTCAGCTCAATTTTAAAAACTGGCATGTATACAAACATTGAGGATTAATGTTTTTCTCTTTTCCGCCCACTAGAGAAATTTATAATTGTATTGTCCCTCAGACCATTAACCAAGTTTGTACCTAAATTAGGAATCACGGTTCTGCATTCTTTTCTCCTCTACCTATATAATCAAAGCAATATAAATGTAAATGCCCTTTCTGAAATACCTAGGCCATTCTGCTGTTTCCCTGAATAATGGGTTAAGTCAAATTTTGAAAGATGTTCAACAACAAATGTGTGGGATTTAGCATTTGTAACAAATTGGGATGTCTGCTTTCAAGTAGCTTTTTGTAAAGGAAGGAACCTCTTTCAAAAAGCACCCCAAAAGACTTCTTACCTTGCATGGGACAAAATCACATTAAGGTCCATTTCCTAAGGGGCATGAAAGTGACTGGCTTAGAAGGATCCTCAATTGGCACTAGATATTTGCCAGGAAGTTCTCCATCCCCAGGACCACAAAAAAATTCAATCTTTTGTGTTAAAATGCAAGAGTCAACATCACCCACTAAATTACAGGGCATATAAGTTTTGAACAAGATATGGACCCCATTTATACGACCAGGGAGGGAAAGATGGTATATTCATTGAGACTCGATTTTTTTCAACAGTGTCTGACATTTATTGAAAATAAGGAAAAGACTTTGTACAGGTAGTACAGAAGAGCTGGGCAAACTGCAGTGGTTACTGTGTTAAACAAAAGGCACACATCAGAGACAGCTGTGAATTCAGAAAAGAAATAGATTCTGGGCAAAACTAACTGGTCCATGGGAGAAAATGAGTGACTGGATTTGGCCACCAGGGACACCTGGGCCCTGACAGCCCGCTGGCAGGAACATAAGAGGTATCTGGGAGAAAGGAAGGGAATGGGTCCCGCTGAAGGTGAAAGCCTGCTGGCCCCTTTCAAGGATGTGGCCAGCTCAGATACCTCCCAGATGAGTCCAAATCACTAAAAGCAGCAGTCTGTCGGTGGGATGCTGTGGATGGTGATGGCAGCGGCAGTGGCACAGGTTTGTGGGCAGGCTGACGCAGTAGTCTGGCAGTGTGGCCGGGGGTGGGCAGCAATCGGCTGCCGGTGGTCTGTCCAGTGTGTGATAGGAGCCCAGCTTGCAGCTGGAGCACAGGACAGCGTCCAAATAACGTGGAACGGGCTGGACTGGCAGGAGAGGGCGGTGGCACGCTCCAGAGTGAGGCCCAGAGACAGCAGGGCTAGCTTGGAGCACTATTCCTGGAACAAAGGCAAGCACAACACGGGAGGGGGCAGGAGCGCATGGGAAATCATGGCGACTCGAGGTGGGGGGAGGGAAGCGTCTCAAAAGGGCGCCAGTGGCCACTCTGGCGGCGGCGACTGGCACAGCGAACCCTCCCCACAGCGCCCGACCCAGGCCCGAGGGTCTCCCGGCCTAGAAATCCTCGTCCTCCTCCCATCCAAAGACCCGCTTCATCTCGGCCAGGAAGCCCCGGTAATCACTGAGGAGGGGGCTATCCTTCTTGATGTAGGGGATCACCCACTGCAGGGCC
>CAUYRH010084053.1:0-16843 GCA_963574655.1 Perodicticus potto
GTGGCAGGCGCCTGTAGTCCCAGCTACTTGGGAGGTGGAGGCAAGAGACTCACTTGAGCCCAGGAATTGGAGGTTGCTGTGAGCTGTGATGCCACAGCACTCTATCCAGGGTGACAGCTTGAGGCTCTGTCTCAAAAAAAAAAAAACAAAAAAAAACACCTCAATATATAAGGCTATAAGATACCAGATAAAACAGTAGGGTTGCTATTATTAATGCACACAAAGTATTTATAACATCTGTTGTATGGATGTTTGCTATTATTTCAGGAGGCAGTACATATATCAAAAGGCGGTATAACTAGGCCACTGGCACAGGTTCTGCTAACTATGTGAGCTGTATAGTCTCAGGCAAGTAATATAACCTGTGACTTGTCTGAAAATAGCTGTCTCATAGGGTTATTGTAAGGACTAGATGAGTTAATACTTGTAAAACTTAGACTAGCATCTGGAACAGAGGAAATAGCCAATAAATGTTGACTATTGTTAGATTTTCTTTTCTTTTCTTTTCTTTTCTTTTTTTTTTTTTTTGAGACAGAGCCTCAAGCTGTCACCCTGGAGAGAGTGCTGTGGCATCACAGCTCACAGCAACCTCCAATTCCTCGGCTCAAGCGAGTCTCCTGCCTCCACCTCCCAAGTAGCTGGGACTACAGGTACCAGCCACAACACCCAGCCATTTTTTGGTTGCAGCCGTCATTGTTGTTTGGCAGGCCCGGTCTGGATTTGAACCTGCCAGCTCAGGTGTATGTAGCTGGTGCCTTAGCCGCTTTAGCCACAGGCGCTGAGCCTTCATTTTTTTTTTAAAAAAACAAGGTCTCACACTGTCACCCAAGTTGGAATAAAGTGTGGCATGATTGTAGCTCACTGTAGTCTCCAACTCCTGGGCTCAAGCAATCCTTCTGCCTCAGCCTCCCAAGGTGCTAGGATTACAGGATTATAGGCACATACTACCATGCTCACCTCAATTTTTTTTTTTTTTTTTTGCGATGGTGTTCTTGCCATATTGATCAGGCTGGTCTCAAACTCCTGGCCTCAAGCGATCATCCTACCTTGACCTCCAAAAATGCTGAGATTACAGGCATGAGCCACTGCACCTGGCTGTTAGTTGTTTCAAAAAACTTTTCCTTGTAACAGATTTTCCAGCCAGAGATAGTTCTAGTGTAGAAGCCATTTGAATTAGAATGACCACAGCCACCTCTTGCATTTGTATTGTGCTCTGCATTTTCCTTTTCTTTCTTTTTTTTTTTTCAGACTCTCACTTTGTTCCCTTGGGTAGAGTGCTGTGGCATCATAGTTCACAGCAACCTCAGCTCTTTGGCTCAAGCAATTCCCTTGCCTCTGCCTCCCTAGTAGCTGGGACTACAGGTGCCCACCACAACACCCATCTGGTTTTACAGATGGGGTCGTGCTCTGGCTCAGGCTTGTCAAGAACCCCTGACCTCAAGCAATCCACCTGCCTCGCCCTCCCACAGTGCTAGTATTATACCTCCTAGCCTTTTTTTTTTTCTTTTTTTTTTTTTTTAAGAGACAGAGTCTTACTTTGTCACCCTTGGTAGAGTGCTGTGGCATCACAGCTCACAGCAACCTCCAGCTCTCGGGCTTAGGCAATTCTCTTGCCTCAGCCTCCCAAGTAGCTAGGATCACAGGTGCCCACCAGAACGCCCAGCTATTTTTTTATTGCAATTTGGCGGGGGCTGGGTTTGAACCCACCACCTGAGCTACAGGCACCGCCCATCTCCCAGCCTTTTTAAAACATTTACATGCTTTCACTAGATTGAAAATGGTTGGTTTTACCTTTTTTTTTTTTTTTTGAAACAAAATCTCACTCTGTCAAGCAGGCTAGAGTGCTGTAACAGTATCATAGATTACTGCTGCCTTGAAGTCCATGGGCTCAAGGGACTCTTCTACTTAAGCGTCCCCATTAGTTGGAACTACAGGTGTATGCCACTATGACTGGCTGTTTTTTGTTTGTTTGTTTTTTAGAGACGGAGTCTTGCTTTTTTGTCCAGGCTGATCTCGAACTCCTGGCCTTAAGCAATCCTCCTGCCCTAGCCTCACAAAGTGCTAGGATTACACCCAGGAGCCACGATGCCCAGCCTAAAAATGGGTTTTTGCTCTAGCCACAATGCCCAGCTCCTAAAAGGAGCTGATGACAGAAGGCACTTTCAGTTTGTCAGGAGCCTAGAGAGAAAGGGGCAGACTTATCTGCATGAATAGCAGGTCAGTGAGTAGGAGAAAGGAGGGTCTCAGGCCTAGTGGTATCAAGTCACCAGAAGCAGCTCCTAGAATTTGTGAGTGATCTTGGTTACCATCATGACGACTAGAAAAGATACTCAAGCCCATAGGGACAAGTCCCACTCACTCTAACAGTATTAGGGGTATTTTACTGTCAGAGTGACAGTTTAGCACCCCAGCTAAATAAACAACAAAAATAGATTCGGATAGAAAAGACAGACAAGCCAGAGCTGTTTGAGGATAATATGCATCACCATAGTGATTTCAATGGTGGAAGAAACAGGCAGGAGCCATGTCTCTTCAAGACTCCTCTTTCCTTAATGTGCCTCCTGCTTATTTGGTTCCCAGAGTTTAGAAATGCAAAGGAAAGCACTGGACCACATTGTCTGTGCCTGCTTTTCATTACTACCACAGGCTGAAATAAAAGTTTAAGTTGGGCCCCAACTTCAGGGGATGAAGTGAAGCATGATTTGAGGGGAAGCCTAGGTGGTTTGGGGTGACAGGAGTGTGCTGAGAATCAAGGGCAGATAGTGAAAAGGGTCCGTGGAGCTAAGGTACAATTGGAGTGGCCACACTGAATCTTTATTCACTTGATCTCATCCCCTGAAGTTTCTTCCAAAACGGGCCAAGTGGGGGTTGGGACATGAGGTCATAAATTAAATTTCATCATTCCCTGGTGGAAAAACATTTGCTTCTGAAGCCAAAATTCTCACAACCCCTAAAGTTGTAATGGTGACAACTCTCCATGGCCTAAGTCAGAAACAAAATTTCTGTAGTTAAAAAAAACATCAACAGACCACTGGCTCTCAGCATGCTAAAAGTAGCAAGCCAGCCTTCTGACAAATATTTCTTCAACCCCTACTAGGTGCCACACACTGGGAAAACAATAACTCAGGCAAAGCAGTGCCTGCTTTCATGGGGCTGCTGTTCTAACTGTCATGATAAACAAGATTAATTGGCACTTACTGTAAATAAGATAGTAGTTTGGCTAGCATTGCTGGGGCTGGGGTGGGGGTATGAGACATAAATTTGAGCTGGTACTAGAGCAAAAAGAAGCCAGATACACAAAGCTCTGGATTGCCAAGTGTGAGGTAGCCAATGAGACACGTCAATGACAGATTCAGAGCAATGAGGAATCATTTCACAGGGGTAACTCTAGGGCCACTCTGATCTTAAGATCTCAATTCAGTTTGCCCAGTGAAGGATTCAGGGTCAGGCTGTGGGCCTAGAAAAGAATCAGACCCTGGGGTTGCTACCAGTCACAGGTGATTATAGCCTTAATGAGTACAGCCCTTGATACTCATTTTCTTCTGCTGATATATTGAACATCTCATGTTTTTCAAATGTCAAGTTACCCTTGCTTTCCTGAGATAGGCCCCACCTGGTAGTGGTGACAGCCTACATTAACTGAGTGCTTAGGATACTGATCTTATGTACTGTCACAAACCTAACAAGGTAGGTGTGACATTTAGCCCCATTTTCAAGACAAGGAAAGTGAAGCCTAGAGGGGTTTACTGCCCATGGCCATAGATGTAGAAAAGATTAGAAATAGTATTTGGACTCAAGCAGGAAGTCAAACTGGACCAGTTCTTTTTTTTTTTTTCTTTTTTTTTTTTGCGACAGAGCCTCAAGCTGTCCCCTTGGGTAGACTGCCGTGGCATCTCAGCTCGCAGCAACCTCCAACTCCTGGGCTTAAGCGATTCTCTTGCCTCAGCCTCCCAAGTAGCTGGGACTACAGGCGCCTGCCACAACACCCGGCTATTTTTCTGATTGTAGTTGTCATTGTTGTTTGGCAGGCCGGGGCTGGATTTGTACCTGCCAGCTCTGGTGTATGTGGCTGGCGCCTTAGCCGCTTGACCTACAGTTCTTATCATGGTTTGTTGCTGTTGTTTGTTTTGAGAGGGGATCTCACTCTAACGCTCTGCCTAGAGTGCCATGGCAACATCATAGCTCACTGTAACTTCAAACTCCTGGGCTCAAGTGATCCTTCTGCCTCAGCCTCTGAGTAGCTGAGACTTCAAATGCCCCCCACGACACCTGGATAATTTTTCTATTTTTATTTTTGAGACAAAGTCTCACTTTGTTGCCCCAGTTGAGTGCCCTGGCTCATAGTTCATAGCAACCTCAAACTCCTGAGCTCAAATGATCTTCTTATCTTAACCTCCTGAGTAGCTGGAACTATAAGTGCCTGCCACAACGCTTGGCTAGTTTTAGAGACTGGGTCTCGCTCTTTCTCAGGTTGGTCTCAAACTCCTGACCTCAAGCAATCCACCCATTTAGGCCTCCCAGAGTGCTAGGATTATAGGAATGAGCCACCGCGCCCGGCCCCAATTTTTCTATTTTTAGTAGAGAAAATACTCTACTAGTTAGGCTGGTCTCAAGTTCCTGAGCTCAAGGGATCCTCCCACCTCAGCCTCCCAGAGTGTTAGGATTATAACTGAGAGCCATCACAACTAGCCCATTTCTTATCCTGAGGCCCAGAAACCTCCAACCCCTGGTAACCAGCCAGCAGAGGTGACAATAGTGTTCCATCCCTCTCCTTTCTCTGAACATCGTTGGTATTAAGTCCTAAATCTATTTCTGCTCCTGTCTTTCTTTTGACCTCCTAGACTGGCATATCCATTGTGAAGTCCAGACTAGCTTCCAGCTACTATAAAAGCCGATCTCCTAGGCCTTCTCTCAAACCTTGTCCCTTGGTGCCTAGTCCATCAAGTCATGTTCCAGCCACACTGGCTTCCTGTCTCATCCTTTGAAAACCATAAAAACTTCCTGGTATCTGTATGCTCTCTCCTATGTACTCACTTTGCTGACACATCTCATCCCACACTAATGTTACTAATAATAAGCTCTTTTGCCAGGCATTCTTCTAAGCACTTCACGTAAATAGAAAAGCTTATTTAATCCTCACAAGAGCCCTATTAAGTTGCTACTATTACCATCCCACTTCACAGATGAGGAAATGTAGGAAAAGAGATGAAGTGACCTGCCAAGGTCACAGAGCCAGTAAGCAATGGAGTTCAATTTACAACTAAGCCACCTGTCTCCAGAAAGCTTCCTTTTAACCACTACACTAACATCAATTGCTAAGTTATGTTTTGTGAGTTCCTTCAGGGCAGATTCCCAACAAGTACTTTCTCTCATCACATCCCCCTCCTTTTGATCTGCCAGCAAATTCAGTCTGTTCTACCTTCGGAATATACCCAAATTTGACCTCTCATCTCCACATCTGCTGCCACCACCACCATGGCCGTCCTGGATTGGTGCTGCAGCCTCCTTGCTGCTTCTATCCTTACAGCAGCCGGAGGGATCCTCTTAGACCCCAAGTCAGCCCACAGTCCCCCTCTATTTGAAGTCTTGCTATGGCCCCCAATTCCCTCAGAGAAAAAGCCAAAGTCCCCTCCATGGCCCAAAAGGCCCTACAGGACCTTTCTGAGCTCACCTCCCACCAGTGGCCCCTCAGCCATTCTGTTTCTGCCCCACTGACCTTCTGGCTGCTCCTCACACACACCATATAAGTGCTCACCTCAGGGCAAGGCCTTTGCACTTGCTTGCTTTCCCTTCTATCTGTAATTCTCCTCTTCCAGATGTCAAGGCAAGGTAAAGCCAACAGATGCGGCTGATAAAGAAATGAACTCTTGGCGGAGCATGGTAGCTCACCCCCATAATCCTAGCCCTCTAGGAGTCTGAGGTGGGAGGATCCCTTGAAGTCAGGAGTTCAAGAGCAGCCTGAGCAAGAGTGAGACCGTGTCTCTACTAAATATAGAAAAAATTAGCCAGGTGTTGCAATGCAAGCCTATAGTCCCAGCTACTTGGGAGCCTGAGGGAGGAGGATCACTTGAGCTCAGTGCAGAGAGCTTGCCACGGTACTCTACCCTGAGTGACAGAATAAGACCCTCTCTCTTAAAAAAATAAATAAATAGGCCTGGGCACAGTGGCTCACACCTGTAATTCTAACACTCTGGGAGGCTGAGGCAGGTGGATCACTTAAGCTCAGGAGTTCGAACCAGCCTGAGCAAGAGGCAAGAGACCCTATCTCTACTAAAAAATAAAGGGGGGGGGGTGGAGAAATGAACTCTCATAGGATTCAGATACTACTTACATACATAGTGAAAGCAAGAATAGGCACAGATTCCGGCTCATGTCTCTTGTGCTGGGCGACACCGTAACATAAGGGGCGATATGACTGCGTCGCAGATGGTAGGACACCTTGGTGCTGAGAAGTTAATTTCATGCCGCAGGTAAGCAGTTCTATAGCCCTGAATTGGTGGGGACAGAAAGCCTTAAACCTCACCAGGACCTCTGGAGGAGAAAGTCTCCTAACTGCCTCTTTGGTAGATAGGGAGGTGAGTGGGAAATGGCCTCACGAGTCTCCTGTGCTCTGTGTTCCGAGGATAACAGGGTGTTCTGCCAAGACTTAGATCAGCTTACCTATGTGGCCTGTGTGGAGATATGCCAAGATAGCCAGAGCACCATGGCAGAAACATTCCCCCGCACCAGCTTTCCTCCTTGTTTGCTCTCCTTCTACCTCAAGCCTCTGTTGAAAGCCACCTCCTCTGAGTTGCCTTCTCTGACTGTCCTGCATACAGGAGGACATCCCCCCTCTCTCCACTCGAGCCTGCTTTATTTTCCTTCTGAATGTTTCCAACTCCCTAACATAACATCATGCAGCAATTTTTTAGTTTATTTATGTAGACCCCACCAATGTGTCATAATTCCTGAGGGAAAGGAATGTCATTTCTGTTACTGTGTCCCTAGTATTATTACATGGCTCACACAACAAATGCTAACATTTATTGCTTCTGTGCCAACTATCAGACACTGTTCTAGCTGTTTCCCTCATTTAATGGGCTACCTTTATTTTACCCATTTTATAGGCAAGGAAACTGAAATTTTTAAAGCGAAGAGAAGGCAGACTTCTGATGCTGAGCAAAAGGATGGTCCTTCTGTCTGAGGAAGTCAGACTGGTTTCTTGAGGGCTGTGACTGGGGAGGGGAAGAAAGAAAAGGTTCTAGGGCCAGTATCTGGAAAATATCAACTATATCAACAAATATCACATGTCAGGAGATGGAAGCTAACTTTCATAGAATAGGGTTTCTTGAGACCCTTGGAGTAGAGATGCTCATAACTAAGGAGAGGGCTGTGGGGACAGAGCAGGTCAGCAAAAATCACCTGACAGCCATCCATCTCCTATGCCAATGTGGAGTTGAACAAATCACACCCTAATAGTTCTGATAATAGTTCTGATTTAACAGTTTTTATAGAAAATGTCAAACCTAGAAGAATAGCATTGATATAACGAACCTTGAAAAAACAATTTGTGGCTAGGTACAGAGACTCACACCTGTAATCCTAGCGCTCTGGGAGGCAGAGGCAGGAGGATTGCTTGAGCTCAGGAATTTGAGGCCAGCCTGAGTGAGAGTAACACCCCATTTCTACTAAAAATAGAAAAATTAGCTAGGTGTTGTGGTGGGCGCCTGTAGTTCCAGCCACTCAGGAGGCTGAGGCAGAAGGACTACTTGAGCCCAGGAGTTTGAGGTTGCTGTGAGCTATGATGCCAGGGCATTCTAAACTGAAGCAACAGAGTAACTCTGTCTCAAATAAATAAATAAATAGATAATAAAAAACAAGTCATAACAAATTTTAAAAGGCTGAAATCTAATCAAGAACCTTTCTGACCAAAATGGTATGAAACCAGACATCAGTAGCAGGAGGAAAACAGGAAAACTCACAAATTATAGAAATGATCAATTTTTATTTTGCTGTATATGAATTCCTAGAAATTATGGAAGTCAAACAATACATTTTTGAAAAAAACAAGAGATCAAAGAGGAAATCAAATCCTAGCACTCTGGGAGGCTGAGCTGGGTGGGTTGCCTGAGCTCAAGAGTTCAAGAATAGCCTAAATAACAGTGAGACCCCATCTCTAAAAAAATGGCCAGGTATTGTGATGGGTTCCTGTAGTCCCACTACTTGGGAGACTGAGGCAGGAGGATCACTTGAGCCCAAGAGCTTGAGGTTGCTGTAAGCTATCATGCCATAGCACTCTACCTAGGGCGACAAGGTAAGACTCTGTCTCAAAAATAAATAAATAAATAAAAAATTTCCATGTATCTGCTTGAACTATCAAGAAAAAAGGAGTCTGCTGGGTGACGATTAGGTATATATCCTTTCTCAAGTAGGCACATTCCCTAAGGTTTCTGTATGAGTTAAACCTCATTGTAGACAAACTAGGGATATTCATACATACATTGGTCTTTTGGTAAGTAGCAAATTATAACCTTATCTGTTTTATGCATTGTGCACTTTGGATATCATGGAGTATAAGCAAGCAGGTCTCATGAACTTTGGATTATTTCAATGCAGCAGACTGCCCCTTCAACTCATGCCTTTAAACCACTCTGCTACTCCAATTTTTTTTAACAAATGGTTCCTCGAGTAGGTCATGCCCCTTTACTTTTTCAGATTTACTCATATGCTGATTTTCTAGCCTTCAGTATAACATGAGTAAAATGGATATAAGGACAAAAAAAATTAACTCAACAGTATATTTGAAATGTTTATTGCCAGGCGTGGTGGCTCACACCTGTAATCCCAGCACTTGGGAGGCTGAGGCAGGTTGAGTGGCTGAGCTCACAAGTTGAAGACCAGCCTGAGCCAAAGCGAGACCCCATCTCTAAAAATTGCCAGGCATTGTGGTGGGCGCCTTTAGTCCCAGCTACTTGGGAGGCTAAGGCAAGAGGATCACTTAAGCCCAGGAGTCTGAGGTTGTTGTGAGCTATGAAATCATGGCACTCTACCGAGGGTGCCAGATGCGGTGGGCCAGGCCTGTAATCCTTGCACTCTGGGAGGCAGGGACAGGTGGAATGCTTGAGCTCAGGGGTTCAAGACCAACCTGAACAAAAGTGAGACCCCATCTCTACTAAAAATAGAAAAAACTAACCTGGTATTATGGCAGATGCCTATAATCCTAGTTACTTGGGAGGCTGAGACAAGAGGATCACCTGAGCCCAGGAATTTGAGGTTACTGTGAGCTATGAGACCATGTCATTCTAGCCAGGGCATCAGAGTGAGACTGTGTCTCAAAAAAAAAAAAAAACCCACAAAAATGTTTATTTTGACCGCGCCTGTAGTTCACAGGGTAGGGCGCCGGCCACTTATACTGAGGCTGGCATGTTTGAACCCAGCCCGGGCCAGCTAAAGCAACAATGACAATTGCAACAACAACAACAAAAATAGCCAGGTGTTGTGGTGGGCACCTGTAATCCCAGCTACCTGGGAGGCTGAGGCAAGAGAATCACTTAAGCCCAGGAGTTTGAGATTGCTGTGAGCTGGGACGCCATAGCACTCTACTCAGGGCAATAGCTTGAGACTCTGTTGCCAAAAAAAAAAAAAAAAAAAAAAAAAGTTTATTTAGAATAATGGTACAGGCTCGGCACCTGTCGCTCAGTGGCTAGGGCACCAGCCACATACAACGGAGCTGGTGGGTTCTAATCCAGCACAGGCCTGCCAAACATCAATGAGAACTACAACCAAAAACTAGCCGGGCATTGTGGCGGGCACCTGTAGTCCCAGCTACTTGGGAGGCTGAGGCAAGAGAATCGCTTAAGCCCAAGAGTTTGAGGTTGCTGTGAGCTATGATGCCATAGCACTCTACCCCGGGTGACAGCTTGAAACTCTGTCTCCAAAAAAAAAAGAATAATGGTACAAATTGCTTCTAACCATTCAGAAGACTAAACTTTGTGTATATACTTTATATATCCACTCCCTGGCTAGGCGCGAAGGCTCACACCTGTAATCCTAGCACTCTGGGAGGCCGAGGCAGGAGGATCCCTTGAGTGCAGAAGTTTGAGACCAGTCTGAAAAAAGCAAGACCCCCTTCTCTACTAAAAATAGAAAAACTAGCCAGGATTTGTGGCAGACGCCTATATTCCCAGCTACTAGGGAAGCTGAGGCAGGAGGATCGCTTGAACCCAGGCGTCTGAGGTTGCTGCGAGGTAGGCTGATGCCACAGCACACTAGCCTGAGCAACAGAGTAAGATGCTCTCCTAAGAAAAACAAACCAACAAAAAACACCCACTCCCCAGAGGCTCCAGGGCAGTAAACTGTATGCATATTCTCACTAAGTAAAGCTTAGGAAAAGCCTTAGGTCAGGTGTTGCAACAAAATTTGAAAATACTTGTAATGCAACTAAGCAGGTTGTCTTGATAAACAGATAAGAATGTTGGGACCCGCTGTTATACTGATTATCATCCAATACGCCTTTTTTTTTTTTTTTTAAGATAGAGCCTCAAGCTATTGCCCGGGGTAGAGTGCTGTGGTGTCACAGCTCATAGCAACCTCCAACTCCTGGGCTTAAGCGATCCTCTTGCCTCAGCCTCCCAAGTAGCTGGGACTACAGGCACTGCCACAACGCCCAGCTATTTTTTGGTTGTAGTTGTCATTTTTTTTTGGCAGGCCCAAGCCGGATTTGAACCCACCAGCTCTAGTGTATGCGGCTGACGCCTTAGCCGCTTGAGCTACAGGCACCACCATCCTTTTTTTTTATTATTTTGTTTGATGCCATGGCATCAGCTGAGCTCCAAGCAATCCTCTTTCCTCAGCTTTCCAGAATGTTAGGATTATGAGCGTGAGCCACTGTGCCCAGCCCAGTATGCTTTTTACATACCTGAAATTTTCTTTCTTTCTGTTTTTTGAGACAGAGTCTCACTATGCCACTCTCGGTAGAGTGCCATGGCGTCACAGTTCACAGCAACCTCAAACTCTTGCGTTTAAGCAATTCTCTTGCCTCAGCCTCCCAAGTAGCTGGGACTACAGGTGCCCACCACAACCTTTGGTTATTTTTGTTGCTGTTACAGTTGTCGTTGTTTAGCTGGCCTGGGCTGGGGTCGAACCTGCCAGCCTCGGTGTATGTGGCCAACGCTGTAACCACTGTGCTACGGATGCCAAGCCTATACCTGAAATTTTTAGAGCAACTTTTGAAAAGCTTTCTAAAATTTTCCCCTCCTCCTACTCTCCTAAATCCAGAATATGGAACGGGGTGTGGAGGCACCATTAGGGACCTAGCCATATCAAACCTTTTACACTTAATGCCCTCAACCTGAGGTGGGTTTTATTTCCATTTTACACATGTTGAAACTGAGGCAGAGGCCTCTTTGCCTAATTGCCCTGGCAGTGGAGGCCCATTCACTGTCTATGGTGAATATATTCTGCTTTGTAAGCTTCCTTACTTTGTAAGCCTGTCTTCCTCAATAGACGTTATTTCATGCTTGCCTTGAAAAGAAACTGAGGCAGAGGAATTAAGCCAGGAAGCAGGATCTGTAAACAGTCATTTCTGGCCAGGTTGGGTAGGAGGGACAGGGCTTGGGTAGGAAAGCCAAGTTGAAAACTGAAGTTAATTTGTTGTTATACTTTATTCTGGAACTTGAAAAGGGCTTAGGGCAATGTACGTGGAAAAGATCGTTGGTATAGATAAGATCCAGGACTCTAAAATAAAACTTATTTGCAAACTGTGTTTAGTCTTTGCAGGCCTCAGGATATTTTAGGTAAGCCTTTTTAGTGTTTTGGGGTTGCTAGCCTCAGTTGGTGTTTGGGAACGCATGTGCATTAGTGGGATGCTGGAGAGAAACCACAGCAGAAGACTAAGAAGCATTTTAAATGGGACCCTTACTTGAGTGTAGAACTTCATTGGTCAGGAATGTGGCACCATAGAAAACTATGGGCACTCTGGGGTCCTTTTCCTTTGAGCACAACTAACAGGAAAGACATGGGGCCTCCCTGCCTTTGATTACCACAAAGACTCTTCTAAAAGCCTTAGCTCCCCAAAGACCCAGGATAAAATGCCTCCTCAAACCAACTACCCACCCAGTGGGGTTAGCCACATTGCCCCACAACCCGTGGCCTGACTTAAAATCATGACTGAGTGGAAGGGACCCAGGAGGGAGGTCTCCAGAATAGGAATTAATGCCCCCTGAATAACAGAACAAGGCAACTTAAGATGACAATGTCCAGGAGTTTACAACCTGGTAGTACTTGGCTCAATACTAGCCACGAACATACTCTATTTTTTCTGTTCCAAACTGGAACCAACAGAGTGTTAACACTCATGGGGTCCCAATACAGCAACTACCAAAGACCTATGACTAAAGGGAGAACCGTGACAATGATCAGCTAGTGATTTTCAAACTATGTGCCATGAAAATTTTTAATTATTTTTGAAAGTTCAAAGCACGGTTATATTTTTAAATCTTTTATTGATCAACTAATTTAAGTGTGCTGTGGAAATTCAACTATAGGCTCTAGTGTGCCATGAGATAAAAAAGGCTGAAATAGAGCTAGAGGTACAAAAAGTAAAAAGGACTATTGTCACATCTCACCACCCAAGACATACTAAAAGACTGAATCCCCAAACTGAGAGCTTTGTCAGCTTTCCTCAATGGCTTTAGATTGACTATTTAACTCATTTACCCTTCCCCACATAAAATTAAAATGCCTTGGCTGAGGTCTGCAGAGGTTATATGACTCAACCAAGGTCAAACAGCTGGGAAGTACAAGAGCCCAGATTTGAATCTGGGAATCTGAATCCAGTCTGAGGTCTTAGAACCCTATTTTCAATCCAGGTCCATCAAACACAAAGATGAATTCAGCACCTCCTCCCAATCCTCATTTCAGAGGAAGGCACCACTCTAACATGCTGAGACTGGGTGCTTACATTCTTAGAATAATCCTGTGGGGGGAAAAGAGTTCCCACCTAATGCTCAAAGAAGTTAGGGAGATTCCAATTCAAACACTGATTAGACAATGGGACCAAGAAATCATTTCAGGAAATCTATCCTTTTGGCAGTCCTCACCCTTCCCCACCAAATTTTTCCCAAGTGTCCGTCCTCCAAACCTGTTTATATTTTATTTGCTAAGTGGATTGAGTAAGGAAAAAGCACTATTGTATCAATGATTTCTAGGACCAAAGAAAAACTGAAAAAAAAGTTTACAGGTTTTATCTGTTTAATGTTTTGTGAAGGATATCCTAAACACTCAGACAACAGAATATTTTTTCTTCCAGTATTTAAAAAAATTAGACTTATAAACATTTTTAAGAAGCTCTTCTATTAATATATAATCAGTTTGGTAAACCTGAGTAAAAAAACACCCTCAGGAAATAATGATCTTGAAGCAGATTTCTTACAGGTACATTTAGAAATTGTTTCCTAATCTTGAACATTGTGTATATGTTTGTAAAATGTCCCTAGATATTACTTTAAATTTTTTATTACATTATTTAAAAAGTCTGGCTAAATTTTCCAAAACCAACAATCCTGAGAGCCTAAACAAAAAACTGGTAAGAGGAAAAATACTCAGACTCTATACATGTCCCAAAATTTATCTTTAAATGGGAGAAAAAATTTAAGACACAGAGCTTTCTAAAATGTCTTTATCTACTATCTACTTCGGGAGAGCAATTCAAAAATAGAAGTTGGTGTACTAAAACAGATGTTTCAGTGCAGTTCCAAAAATCTTATTATACAGCCATCTGGAAGGATGATCCTGGATCAACAAGTGTTATTCCTTGTGTATCTGAGGACATTAAGAAGAGAAAGAATTGTGATGTTAGGAACAACATGCTTAACCCCTAGAGTTGATAAAGATGCCAAAGGTTGGGCAATTGATACTCCTCCATCTCACCCAAGAGCAGATTACAGATGGGTTTTCAGATCCCTCCCTTCTCCAAGCAGACTAGCTGACATGTACCAGAGAGCAAGGGAGGCTTAGAAATGGTGGTTGGTGGGCTGGCTGGATGGCTGAGGTACAGAGTGCAGCAGAAATGGGAGACAGTTTGGCCAGAACAAAAGGTAAGAGGGACACAACAGGGTTTGACAAACAGGGTCTGATCAGTACCAATATCCAGTCTCACTTACAATATGTCTGCATGCCTCATCTCAGTTATCATAATTGTCTCTGTAATTTCCTCCTGAGTAGCGGTCATAACCTCCCTGGCTTCTGAGAAAAGGAAAGTTTTACATACCATTAATATTACAAGCCACTAATATTAATAACCATATATGTCACATCTTACAGGCATAAAAGTATATTAATATCATGTAGTAAACACAGTTTTGTGACATGATTTACACAGTACAGTCATATTACACGTTAAAGCAATATATAGGTAATTAATTAACCAACACAGTACTATCAACACACATCATCTACCATGTTGCAATTATAGGACAATACAGTGCATTTCACATAACTCAAAACATTAAGATTCATACTTGTTTTACACATATGCTAGCAGTACCAAGATATGATGTCTGTCAACACCCAGTCATCTGAGTTCCTTTTTTTTTTTTTTCCCCAGTTTTTGGCCGGGGCAGGATTTGAACACGCCACCTCCGGTATATGGGGCCGGCGCCCTATTCCTTGAGCCACAGGTGCCACCCAGTCATCTGAGTTCTTAAGGAGAGAGAAGCAATAGCAGAATACCCCAGGTCCTTGGCTACCTACCTGCCACCATAGTCTCTGGACCGTCCATATCCATATCCATAGCCTCCAGGTCGATTGTCATACCTGTTCCCATAGCCTTGATCTCCACCACCTATGGCAGAAAAACATTTACAAGGCATCTGTCCACAGGCCACTTATAGGTGACTCTCCCTCTCACCCCATGATCAAACCTACCACTGCACTTACCTCTCGAGTAGCCGCGACCACGCCCATAGGCCCCAAAGGAACCCCCTCTGGTTCCCCGGGCAGACTTGCCTGCACGGTCAACACGGATCTGGCGACCATCCAGGGACTAGGCATGGGAGGGAGACACAAGGAGGATGGGTTGGCAGTCAGTCAGGGCAGTAGTGAGGGGGCATGGGCAGGTGGGCAAAAGAGTCCAGAAATCTCTGCTGGGCACCAGGATCTGGGTGCCATGTTCCAGAATAAGCTCCTCTGACCAGAATGGCTTCACAAGGAGCTATAGAATCCCATAAAATAACCTGAATCCACCATGTTCCCCCTGCCACTACTTACATCTTGACTGAACTCAGGCTGAGTTCTCCTCCCCACTCCTCTAAGCTGCCCAACTATTAAGGGCTAGATAAACACCTCTCTTGGTTTGAGGCTTCAGAGTCCATCCCAGAAGACTCACGAGGTCCTCTCCGGGCCAGGCCCACAGGTCTGCAGACTCTACTACCTAAGCCCAAGGCAGGTGAACCATCCACAGGTGGCTTCTCGGCCTCATGCAGGACCAGTCGTCGCCTCCCAGGCAGCCCGGCTCTGTCTGCCGCTGCCCTCCACCCCCTAGAACAGAAGGCAGTCACGCTCCTGTGAGTGGGCACTGCGGGGCTTGGTGGCCACGGTGCCCCTAGCAGACACAGAGGGAAAAACAGAAAGAATGGAAGAAGTGGCAGACAGGGGCAAGGCCCCTCTGCAGATAAGAGACCTCACCTCTCCATTCATGGCTCTCATGGCATCTGAGGCATGCTCTGGGTTGGTGAAGGTGATGAAGCCAAAACCACGGGATCGCTGAGTCTCCCGGTCCTTCACAACAACCACTGAGGAAGGGAAAGGAGATGGAGAAAAATGAATCAGTCAGCACCAGAAAGGGTAAGTGGCAAGGACCGGCCTGACATGGGGGTGGAGACAGGTAGGGATAACAGATCCATCCTACCAATCTTGAAAAGTATCAGGTTCTCTCTGGTCTAAGTCTACACGTTGGGCTTAGAAAGAAAAGAATTTCAAGGCCTGAAGTAACATCTTTTCTCTTCAAGTTCCTTGAAATGAAAGGGTCTCAGGCTTTCTTTCATCCTCCCCTCCCACCCAGCTTTAATAGGTTTGCTCCACATCTCACCCTCAGAAATAGGCCCGAAGGTGCTGAAGTGGTCTTCCAGCGCCTGCTCATCGGTGTTAAAGTTGAGCCCGCCCACAAAGAGCTTCCCTTCTTCGGAGGACATTGCAGTGAACTAGAGTCCTGTGGTAAGAGCATGGAGAAAAGGCTCAGCGCCTGTAGCTAAGCGGATAGACACCAGTCACATACACTGGGGCTGGTGGGTTCGAACCCATCCCAGGCCCGCAAAACAAAAATGACAACTACAAAAACAACAAAAAAAAATAGCCAGACATTGTGGTGGGCACCTGTAGTCCCAGCTACTTGGGAGGCTGAGGCAAGAGAATCGCTTAAGCTCAAGAGTCTGAGGTTGCTGTGAGCTGTGACGCCATGACACTCTACTGAGGGCGACATAGTGAGACTGTCTCAAAAAAATTAAAATAAAATAAAAAGCACGGAGGAAAAAAAGATTAAGAGAGGATAGAGAATCACAGTAAATAGACAGAAAAAACAAATATAGAGTAAAGAGACCCTAAAAAGGCAGGCCGGCTCGGCGCCCGTGGCTCAAGCAGCTAAGGCGCCAGCCACCTGGCAGGTTCGAATCCAGCCCGGGCCCGCCAAACAAAATGGCTGCAACCAAAAAATGGCCGGGCGTTGTGGCGGGCGCCTGTAGTCCCAGCTACTTGGGAGGTAGAGGCAGGAGAATCGCTTGAGCCCAGGAATTGGAAGTTGCTGCGAGCTGTGATGCCACGGCACTCTATCCAGGGTGACAGCTTGAGGCTCTGTCTCAAAAAAAAAAAA
>CAUYRH010084054.1:0-17154 GCA_963574655.1 Perodicticus potto
CCTCTTCCTATTGCCACATCCACAGCCCTGACGAGGCCGCCCTCTCCTGCTTCTCATGTGTGGCCGATGTCCACTGAGTGTCCACTGTGCCAGCTGCTGCGCCAGGCACTGGAGCCCGGACCACCCAGGTGCTCACTAGGATGGGCCGCCCTTGCCCACCCAGCACTCAGCCTGGGTGAGGAGACGTCAGGGACTCCTGACCGTGGAGACGGCAGAGGAGAAAGGGCCGAGTCTCCTCAGTTGCAGGCTGAAGGGGACCCCCTGCCCAAATCCCAGACACTCCTCTCCTGGCCCGTCCAGGGAGAAGGGAGGGAAGCGGTGGCCAGACCAGTGCCTGGGCTCCCGCAGAGGACAGGAGGGCCATGCAGGCTGGCGGCAGACAGTGGTTCTCAGAGGGAAGGGGTGCTGGGCCTGGAGGTGCTGGCAGAGAGACTGGGGAGGGTGAGACCCAGGGCAGCCAGGTGAGCCCCGTTCTCAGGGCCTGGTCACCTGGGGGCTTCAGCTCAGTTCCAGTATGGACCACGGTGCAGCATGGACGGGCCCAGTGTAGATGCTGCACAGGGTAAAGTCACACGCTTGGATCTCTTTCCTGAGGACCTGCTACATGTGGGGACACAGGGTGGGGCAGGCACAGCCGCTCAGAGAGCTTGGGAAGATGGAAGGGAACCTAACAGGCCTGTGACTGACCCGATTCCTGCTGTGGAGAAATGAAGTGCGGGCTGGTGGAGGGTGGGGAACACACAGAGGGTCTCAGGAGGGGCAAAGGCACAGGGGCAAGGGCTGGAGGCAGGCGGAGGCTGGAGGCAGCCAGGGGCCAAGGGGCCCTGACTCAGGCCAGGCCCCTGTGGCTGGAGCTGCTGGATCAGACTCAGCCTCAGTTTCCCCTCTGTGCAGCTGGGTTGATAGAAATGCAACGTCACCCCCTGGATGGAAATGTACGTTTTGTTTCCACAGTTGGTTGTTGTTACCATCGGGTTGTTCCAGACGCTGCCAGGCCAGTCCCTGATTCCCCCCGGGCGCCCTGTAGTCCCTGACCTCACCCCAGTGCAGCTGGTCTGGCGAAACCAAGAGTCCCTGAGGCCCCAAATAGCTGGGAAACCCCCCCTGGCTGCAGCCCCTGCAGCAGGTGTCCCCCTCTCCCCAGGGTGGGGTGGGGGTGGGGGCTCCAGGTCTGGAAGTTTCCACTAGCCCCACTGGAGAATGGGCCTGTGTCCCAGCACCAAAGTGCCCCAGCTGGGCCTGGGCGAGGCAGTGTCTGGAGACCACAGTCAATCAGTCAGAAGGGGCATCTTCTGGGTGAATCTTCTCTTAACGCAAGTCCTGCCCCCTCCTCAGGGCTCCCTAGGAACTGTTCTAAACACCAGGCACAGAGCTGCGCCCACTGCAGGGTACAGCCAGATACCGGGAGCTCCGAGGAGACTGGGGTGGGCAGGGCTGGCCAGGCTGGCCATGGGACACTGTGGGTCACACCCCACCTGTGGCCCCAGACCCTGGGCTCTTTAGGGGGTTGGGCTGAGGACAGGGAAGGGAAGGGAAGTGTGCTTCCCAGCTGCTGCCCTGGGAGCCCAGGCTCTGGGGTGATAATGAAGAGCCTAAAGGCATAGCTGCCCCCCAAGAGGTCTTCCAGGGTCTCTCCTCATTGTATAGGATTTCACATGGTCAGTCCCTCATTCAGGCGTCTCTCCATCTGTCCATCCATCTAGACATGCATATATCCTCCCATCCTGCGGCCTCCTGAGGCCCGGCCTGCCCAGGAAACATCATGGGATGGGAGGCACTGTGACTCTGGGAAGCCCTGTTCATTGCCCAGCTTCCCCCCTGCTGGGTCTAGGTGCTAAGGAAAACGGGAGGGTGAGAGATGTGAAGTCTGATGCCCCTGCCCAGTGGGTGACCAGAAACCCCCCCAGTACAGGACCCCTTGTTTATCTCCGCTTGGACATTCTAGGGCTCTGGGCCTGATAGGAGTGGGGGAGGGGACCAAGTACCAAGGTCAGGGCCTGGGTTCACCACGCACATGGGAAATCCCTTCCACAGGGGGACTTCACCAGCTGTTCCTCAGGGACATCAGGAAAGCCAGGACCCAGGCCTGCCACGCACAGCCATGGCACACATCATCCAGCACATAAGCCGTGAAGGGTCGGTGGGCAGGTGGGGATGTGCCCTCACCTCCGCTTCCCACCCCACATGCCCACCAATGGCTGCCATTTCCTGGTGTCATCCCACTGTGCCTTCCAGGTACACGCGGCCCAGGCTGGGTCCTGGGGGTGCAACAAGCTCAGGGGACACCTGTCCTTGCTTAGCCCAGAGCTCACGCTGCAGACAAAAACCCTAGGAAGAAGAGAAGGTGTTGGGAGCTTGGGGGTGCTCTGTGGGCAGCAAAGGTGGCCCAGTGGCAGTGGCGACCTCAAGCAGGAGGAGCTGGACCACAGGGCTGTGGGCAGAGGGAGGGGAGGTGTCCTGGGGGGATCAGCTGAAGCAAAGGCCCAGGGGTGACTTCGGTGCCCCTTTTCTCTTAGGGTGTGGCGAGCACCCATGGGCCCCCACCAAAGCACCCTGACCTCTGCCATGAGGACCCCAAACTCCTGTCCCCACATGACACATGGCCTGCTGCCCTGTTCTCCTCCAGAAAGTCCTTGGATTCTGCCTCATGGTTGGGCCGTGTGCTGGGTCAGGTTTCCATGGCGACGGGACACAAGAGCAGGCAGAGGTCTGGGCCCTGATCTAGGAAGGAAAGAAAAAAAGGGGCACAGGTACTGACCACTGAGTGGAGGAGAGGGAGTGAGCAGGGGATGCCAAGAGGCCTGCCCAGGGTGGGGCCCTGCTGGACTTCTCTGAGGTGGACAGGGGACCATGCAGTGAACATACATGTTGGGCCAGGCCAGAGGGCTGGAGTGTCTCAAGCCCCCGAACCCTGAAGAAGGCAGGGCCCAGAGAGCTGAGGCCAGGGATGGAGACCCTGATGTCCTCTATTAGCCAGACAAGCCTGAAAGGCAGCTGCACCCTTTGTGGAAACACCGAGTGGCCTTATCATCCCTGCATTATTTATAAAACTCAGGGACACGGGTTGTCTGGCTGAGCCACTCATGGATTCCAGGATGACTATCAGGATCATGGTCCCATTTCACAGGTAGGAAAACTGAGGCTTAGAAGAGTCAAATCCCAAAGAGCAAGGAAGAGGCAGATGTGTGGTGTCCCAATGACCAACCTAGGGCCTCTCATCTGACAAATGGGGAAACGGAGGCTAGTAGAGGCAGAGACCTGCCAAGTCTATATAGGAGCCCACCCTCTGCCAGATACAGGTACTGGTCATGTTCACGTGGGGTGACCTCCCTCCAACATTCCACAGCCATGACCCCACATCAGAGATGCAGGAGAGAGACCCAAGAGATGTGTCAGGCGGAGTCAGGGCTGCAGACTCCGTGGCTGTCCTCCACCACAGGACTGGGGGCAGAGAGCACAGGCTGGCCAAGAGCCCAGGGACCCAGAGACATGTTCTTCCTGGAGGAGACTGGGCGGGAGCCCAGAGCCTAGGTGAGACAGGGAAGGGTCCCCACCTACCCTCAGCCCTCATCGGCCTTGACCTTGGACAGTTTCCTCCCTTCTGTAGGCATCCATGTCCTTATCTGTGTAAAGGGTGATAACAGCAGTCTCTTCCCCACAGGGTGGGTTTGGGGATTCACTGGGATGTTTCCTGGGGTGTGCCTGGCCCATGGGGACCTCCACCAACCCCCAGCCATTGCTGTCATCTCTTGGACTCTTGCCCAGGCCCTGCCTCTGACATGCTGTGTGACCCTGAGTAAGTTCCTTCCCCTCTTTGGGCCCCAGCCTTCCCTTCCACCCAAGGAGGAGTTCTGTGAGTGGTCCAGGGGCCAGCCGTTTGGGAAACCATAGTTGGCCGGGGAAGTCTGGAGGGGCAGCGAGGCCTGAGTGGACATGGGGTGGGTTGGTCTGAGGCATTGGGGGTGATTCACCTCCCCCAGCTCTGCTGGCCCTGCCTACAGCTGGCTGCACCTGGGAACCCCCAAGCTAAAGTTAACTCCGAGTTGACTAAAACCAGAAGTCAGAATGACAAAAGTAGAGCAATAAAGGGAAGAGAAACTGAGCTCATGGCCAGCAGGGCGTGGGACAGGCGACAAACAGCAGCTGGTGTGGCCTGGGAGGGGCTGGAGCAGTTTCAGGGCTGCAGCCGGATGTTTGTGCAGCTCACAGGTGGGGGTGCAGAGTCCTCCCCCACATCCTGGGCCCCTGGTGACCCCAGGCCCAATGCTACTCCCCACTCTGAGATCCATCCTGGGTCCTGGAATCCTGGAGGGCCCACCTGAAGGGATCTCAGAACCAGCCAGTGGGGCCTCTATCTGTCAGCAGGGTCCCGGGGATGGGGATTTAAGGGAAGGGCTCCAGAGCCCGAATCCCAGGTCTGTCCCTGGAGCAGAACGTATGGATGAGGGGGGTGACAGAGCTTGCACTGTCATTCTAACTCCCCAAGAGCCCATGATTCCAAGGGGCCTCAGGGCTGAGACACAGGGTCCCCCTAAATTTGCTCACAGCCTGAGAACATGCTCCCTTTTGCCCTAGAACTTCAATCATTCTGCTTGTAGGAATTTACCATGGAGGCATCCTGGGGCCAGTGACACGGACATGTGTTTGGGCTGCACACTGCAGTGTTTTTCCAACAGCCACATCTTATAGACAGACTCATGTCCACATCCCCAAACAGCCTTAGACCAGGGCACAGGTGGAGGGCCACGGAGGGGGACAGTGGGACACAGGAAGGTGACAAGAGCAGGTCCCATCTCTGTGACAAGTGCATGAGAAGTCTGACAGAGCAGCCCGTGGACAGGTCCTCTGGGGCGGTGTGAGGTTAAATGTTCGTTCCGTGTCTTCCTTTGTGACTTTCCTTGTTTTCTGATTTCTCAAAGAACATATACTGGTTTTATAATCAGGAACGAAACAATAAACTGATTGTTTAATACAAGATCCCTCCAAAATGGTATTTTAGACGATCTGAGCAGAAAAGCTGGAACATAATATTATCTCACAGAGGTCACCAGACAGGATGTGACGTGTGTGCCCATGTGTCCCCATGTCCACATTCAGACCTACATCTAGTCACTGGGGCTACTTGTGGGGGTGGAACTGCAGAGGAAGTTGGCTTTCATTGTATACATCTGACTTTTCAACAATTACACATTTATTGTGTAATTATGACAAACAGAAGGCTTTTGTCTCTTTGATAATCATATTTATTTCAATTCGCGGTATTTCTTGTTGGCATGCTATACCCTTGGCAGGCAGGATGCAGGGTTTGGGGTTATGCTGGAGAGCAGACAGAGAGCTGTCTCTCTGGGGGCACGTATACGGGAGGGACCATTATAACACTCAAAGGGAGTCTTGTCCTTAAAGTCCCAGGCCCTGCTCAAATCCACGAAACTTCGTCATAGTTCAAGCCAGCACACAAAGGCAGGAAGCTAGACCATTCGGAGAGAGGGCCTTCCAGGGGTGGTGAGGACCGAGCGGCAGGCCCTCAGCAAAGAGGACAGGAGACAGGCAACTCCCATTAAGCACAGTTAAAAACAGAAGAGGGAGCAACTACAAACCAGAAGGTGAAGCAACCTCTGTAAAGTGTGACAGAAGCCTTCCTGAAAAGGTGGCAGATTAGTTGGGACAAGGTCAGGTCAGGATCAGTGGACGTTGTGAAGGAAGGAGAGAGGCCAGAATGGACTGCCAGAGTTGTGGTCAGTTCCCGGGGCAGGAAGAACTCAGTAGCAGGTCAGGGCAGGGTCGCTGTGGGAAGGCCTAGGTTGAAGTGGCAGTTTAGCTTAGCAACGAACCTCTCTTCTCAAGTTCTGATCTGCTCAGTGTTGATAACAGCAGTAACTACCTTGAGTGTGAATAACGGGGACTGCAGGAGAGAAGGCACACGAATTCCTGAATGAAATGTCTGTTTCCATGAAGGATGGAAATAGGTTAGATGTGATTATCAGAAACTCTCTCTGTAGTACCTACATTAGAACTGTTTATTCTAATTATAATTATATAATTAGTATATTAGTATATTCTTAGCCTCTATGTAAAGAAACTCTCTATCCATGGCCATTGAAAAAAATCCAGACAATGCACCTTCCTTTTCTGGTTACTCCATTTTCTCTCTAGAAAAAACATAAGTTTTTAACCCAATTCTGTAAGTCTGGTGCTGTGACCTGAAACCAAAATGGGCAGAAACTCAATGGCCGTCTTCTCCAGCCTTCCCCGCCTGCCCTTCCCAAGACCTTCTGTGACAAAGGAAGAATCTGCGGCCTCCAAGTGATCCAGGCCCCTTCCTGTGTCTCCAGACTCCATCCCCTCCCCAGCACCCAGCCCAAGGCCTGGTAACCTCAAGACTCTCGATAAACACCTTTAAGGAGAGAGGAGAGGAAGGAAGGAAAGAAGAATTGTAGCGGGGTGAATGACGGACGGATGGCTGAGGGGGTGTACTGGCAGGTGCATGGTGGATAGATAGTGGGGTGGTGTGGGAATGGATATGGAGAGACAGATGATTAATGATGGGTGAGTAGGGGATCAATGGATGGGTGGGGGGGTAAGTGGCTGGGTGGATTGACGAGGGGTGGGTTGGTGGGTGCAGGAGTGGGTGGGCAAATGAATGAATGGACAGTTGGATGGGTAAGTAAATCCTAAAGACAGGCGGGTAAAACCTTGTCAGGAGAAGCCCAGAAACTTGGTGCCCAGCAGCTCTGTGTAAAGGGGCTGAATCCCATAAACCCAGGTTTCAATCCCTGCTCTGATGCTGACTTCAGTGTGGGCCATTTCCTTAATATTCTTAAAGCTTGTCCCCTCAACAGGCACACAGGGCGTCAGCAGCTGCCCTGCCCACTTTCCAGACTGCTGGGAAGGACCCCAGAAGGACGCATGTACTTGAAGATGCTTTAGAAACCCCCAGAGAGCATCTCAGGTGTGACCTTAGTGTTGGAGGGACCTTGGGGGCCATCAAGCGGATTCTTCCAGGAGTTAGATCACATTTTTTTTGCAGCAAGAGCCTGAGTTTGGAGCCCAGAAAGTCCCAGGTTCAAGTTCTGGCTCCACCGCTTGTCTAAGTGTGAGACTGTCCTGTGTCCGACTCTATGTTGTGGAGGTGATGATGGTGGTGGCAGCTACCTCAGGGCTGTATGAGGACTCTGTGACATCACTGTGGAAAGCACTTGGCATGGCACTCAGCAGGGGTGCGATGATGGATCCAAGGCCTGTCCCATGAGGTGACAAAAAGGAGGCCCAAACTCTCCTCCCTGCAGGAGTGTAACCCGGAGGATATGAGGTTGGAGAAGTGTCCCAGGGTGTCTAACTCAGGGGCTCACAACCCTGAAAAGCATCTGCATAAATGTACATTGTGGAGAGAGGCCCAGGGCTTTATGCAGAAAGAGGCCATGACCCAGAAAGGGTTAACTACAGGGCTCACAGAACCTGAATGGGAAGGTTCGCCCAAGGGCACTGGGTGAGTCGGGAGCAGGAGCCTGCCTTACAGTGCCAGGCCTGAGAGAGGTTTACCAGCACCTGGGAGCAAGGAGTTGAGGGTTCAATACTAGGGCGAGGGAGAAGGACAGTAGTAGGACAGCAGGGGAATTACAGCTTTTTAAGCTTTTCTCCCAAGATTGTTTATTTATTTATTTTTTAGATAGAATCTTACTATGTTGCCCTCTGTAGAGTGCCATGGTCACAGCTCACAGCAAGTTCAAACTCTTGGGCTTAAGCGATTCTCTTGCCTCAGTCTCCCGAGTAGCTGGGACTACAGGCTCCTGCCACAACACCCGGCTATTTTTGTGTTGCAGTTGTCATTGTTTAGCTGGCCTGGGGCCGGGTTCGAACCCACCAGCCCTGGAATACGTGGCCGGCACCCTAACCACTGAGCTACAGGCACTGAGCCTCTACCAAGATTGTTATAAGAAGGGTTCACATAATAAAACTGAGGTGAAAGAGGTTGCTATGGCAAAAACATCTCGACCCAGGGGACCTGTAGCTCTCTAGTTCATGAGCTTCTGCTAACAAAAAATATACCAAAAGAGAGGCGGAAACAAAAGGAAATCAAGTTTATCAAACACAAGTGTGACACAGAAGGGACTCATGGAGCCTGGATGAGATTTCTCTTCTAGAAGTCTCAGGGGCCATCTTGCTAGAGAGGGTCCAGGGCTCAGGAGGCACCAAGAAGGTCCCCAAACTTCAGGCCCCGGTGGAGACAACCAGACACAGATGGAGGCGATGAAAACACAGGTGTCAGCTTCGCATAGTGAGAATCACTTGTTTGTTTTCTGACTTCCTCTTAAAATACAGTTTATTGGTCTGGGTCTTTAGTTTCAAAGTAATAACCACTCGCTATAAACAATGTGAGAAGCACAGAAAAACAAACTGGAGGAAAACAATACGCTGCTCATACTTCACCCAGAGAAGCTACTACAAATATTTTGATGTGTTTCCTTCTATTTTAGTTGCAGACTGTAACAACCATAAAATAAAAAAAAAATGAATTTGTAAAGTTCAGAAAGAAATGATAATAGCAGGGTTAGTTGTACAACATTAGAAATATACTAAATGCCACCAAATTGCACTTCAGAATGGCGACTCCTACATGATGTGAATTTCACCTCCATTACCCAGGTTAATGACATGGCCAGAATCCCTGAATTAAAAATCTCTTTGATCCAGGGCTTGCTCCCTGAGGCCCCTGCGGTGTCCCCAGGCCTGAAGCAGAGCCCTGGGTGTTGAACCTAATCAATAGCTTTCTGTGTGGAAAGGTGAGTAGCCCTGGGTTTCTCCTGGGGAGGAAGAGGGGTAGGGAAGGGAGTCCCGACCTGCCACGTTCTCCTCCCTCAGTAAAGCTCCCGAGATGGCTGACAGCAGGCGATGTGTGACATCTGCGTTTGTGTCAATGCTCTGGACATGTCTGTGGTTTTGTAAAGCCCAGTGTCCCCCTACACTGTTCACCCTACATGTGGGAGACATGGCCTCCGTACTCTTCTGCTCCAGCCCCTTGCCTGGGAGCAGGACCTGACACCGGTCTCTGGCAGGGCTGACGGGGCTGGCATTAGCTGGAATCTGAGCAGCCAGGCCACGGAGAAGGGGGCGAGGGCTCCATCGCCTGCTCCTGTGAAAGGGGAGGACTGCCTTCCTAGACTCCTGCATCCTGGGACGCTCCCTCTGTCGCAGATGTGACAGAGACCTTGCAGAGAAGGGACAAGAGTGACCACAAGAGGGCACTGCCAGCTGTGGGTCTCTCGTGAGTGGGGGTGTGTGTGGATGAGTGTGTGTGCCTTGTGTGATTTTGAGTGTGAATGTGTGTGACCGTGATCATTAGTGTGATTGTGAGTGGGAATGGAAATGTGTATGGATGAGTGTGTGTGAATGCATGTGGGTGTGACTGTGAGTGTGAATGTGTGCATGAGTCTGGGAGTGAATGTGTGTGTGGGTGTGTGAATTTGCGAGTGTGAATGTGTGTGAATGAGTGTGCATCACTGTGTGTGTATGTGTGATTGTGTGAGGTTCTGAGCATGAACGTCTGTATGAATCTGTGTGAATGTGTGTGACTGTGATTATTAGTATGAATGTGTGTGAATGTGTGGGTGTGAGTGTGAATGAATGTGTGTCACTGCGTGTGTGTGTGAATGTGTGTGGTTTTCAGTATGAACGTCTGTATGAATCTGTGTGAATGTGCGTAACTGTGATTATTAGTATGAATGTGAATGTGTGGGTGTGAGTGTGAATATGTGTGAATGAGTGTGTGTCACTGTGTGTGTGTGAATGTGTGTGGTTTTCAGTATGAATGTGTGTATGAGTTGGTGTGAATATGTGTAACTGTGATTATTAGTATGAATGTGTTTGAATGTGTGGGTGTGAGTGTGAATATGTGTGAATGAATGTGTGTCACTGCGTGCGTGTGTGAATGTGTGTGGTTTTCAGTATGAACGTCTGTATGAATCTGTGTGAATGTGTGTAACTGTGATTATTAGTATGAATGTGAATGTGTGGGTGTGAGTGTGAATATGTGTGAATGAGTGTGTGTCACTGTGTGTGTGAATGTGTGAGGTTCAGAGCATGATTGTAAGAGTCTGTGTGAATGTGTTTGACTGTGATTATTAGTATGAATGTGTGAGCATATGTGGGTGTGAGTGTGAATGTGTGTGAATGAGTGTGTGGCACTGTGAGGGTGTGTGAATGTGTGAGGTTCTGGGCATGATTGTAAGAGTCTGTGTGAATGTGTGTAACTGTGATTATTAGTATGAATGTGTGAGTCCGAATGTGTGTGCATATGTGGGTGTGAGTGTGAATGTGTGTGAATGAGTGTGTGTCACTGTGAGGGTGTGTGAATGTGTGAGGTTCTGGGCATGATTGTCTGCAAGAGTCTGTGTGAATGTGTGTAACTGTGATTATTAGCATGAATGTGGGTGAATGTGTGGGTGTGAGTGTGAATATGTGTAAATGAGTGTGTGTCACTGTGTGTGAATGTGTGAGGTTCAGAGCATGATTGTCTGTAGCAGTCTGTGTGAATGTGTGTGACTGTGATTATTAGTATGAATGTGTGTGAATGTGTGGGTGTGAGTGTGAATGTGTGTGAATGAGTGTGTGTCACTGTGAGGGTGTGTGAATGTGTGAGGTTCTGGGCATGATTGTCTGTAAGAGTCTGTGTGAATGTGTATAACTGTGATTATTAGCATGAATGTGGGTGAATGTGTGGGTGTGAGTGTGAATATGTGTGAATGAGTGTGAATGTGTGTGGATGAGTGTGTGTAAATGCATGTGTATGAGCATGTGAGTGTGAGTGTATGCGTGGATAGTGTGCGTGGGTGTGTGTGTAAATGAGTGCCTGCATGGTTGTGAATGTGTGTGAATATGTGTGTGGCTTTTGTACAGGGACACTTGGGTGTGTCTCAGGAAGGCAGTCAGGACGCCTCCATAAGGTGCCCATGGAGCTCATTCCAGGGAGGATAGTGACATCTCTGTTCAGGGGACTCCCCAGCACAGCGCATGGTGACTGTGTGCTCCTGACCTGGGCAGCTCCCAGCAGCCAGAGCTCCTCTCCCAAGGGATGATCCTGAGCCCTGTTTGACCTCCTCTGCGTGTGTCCTAAAATTATTTTTGATCTCGGCCTGCATTTAAAGTTCAAATGCATTAAATCAGACTGTGTGTATTTCCTGTGATTTGCTCATTTCTCCATGTGGCTGGTGTCTTTGATGTTCATTCTGGTGATGACGTGCTCATGTTCACTGCTGACTACAAGCCCACCATGTGGCGGTCCGCCACCCAGCTATCCACTGTTCTGTTCAGGAGCATGGAGAACATCCAGAGTCCAGCAGAAGGGTTTCTCCAGGGCTGGACCTGTGGACGACGCATCATTTCACTTGGTTTTATTCAAACGTAGTGCGTTGTTTCCTGATTATAAAGAGCAATACAAAGATTCTTTTAAAATAAAGCAGAAACGAAAGCATGAAGGAGAATGTCTGGAGACGTGTGCGGGCTGTCTGTGTGTCCTTCCCCACGCAGCCTCAGGTATTACCCATAGACAGATGCTGGGCAGGTAGACAGAGGTTCTCTCTATTGGCCATTCATGCACACACCCACACGGTCACATTCACACCCTCACACACACTCACACTCGCACATGCCCACACACATTGACACTCAGAAATTCACACCCACACCCACACACATTCACACCCTCACGCACACTCACACTCACACATGCCCACACACATTGACACTCAGAAATTCACACACCCACCCACACACATTCACATTCACATTCACACCCTCACGCACACTCACATTCACACATCCCCACACACATTGACACTCAGAAATTCACACGCCCACCCACACACATTCACATTCACACCCTCATGCACAGTCACAATCACACATACATTCACACTCACAGACTCATACACACGTTCACACTCAAAATCACAGTCACACTCACTCATTCACACTCACATTCACAACACCTCCCACACACATTCACACACATTTACACTCACCTATTCACACTAGTGTACATAACCACACACATTCTTATACACAGTCACACTGAAAATCACATAAGTCCCACACATCCATACACTCACACATCACACAGTCACACACTCATCCACACACCACCACTCACGCACACAAGAGAGCCACAGCTGGCAGTGCCCTCTTGTGGTCACTGTTGTCCTTTCTCTGCGAAGTCTGTTGAATCTGTGACAGCCCCGGGGAGTGTCCCAGGATCAGGAGTCTGGCAGGATAATTGTCTCCTTTCACAGGAGCAGGTGGTGGAGCCCTCCCTCCCTCCCCTGTGGCCCGACCACTCAGATTCCAGCTAATGACAGCTCCCACTGCCCTGCCAGAGCCCAGGGTCAGGCCCCTCTCCCAGAGGAGGGGCTGGGGCAGAATAGGAGGCTCTTGCACCCTATGTCGCCCACACGCAGGGTGCACAGCCTCCAGCAGAGATGAAGGCACCAGTGGGTGAGGGATTTGCAGACCAGTGTCCCATCCGTGTCAGGCAGGACCGGGTGTAGAAGAGAGTCTCTGGGCTTTACAAAGATGTCTGGAGCATTGACACAAACACAGAAGTCATAGTTGCTCGCCTGCTGTGAACAATCTCAGGTGCTTTACTGAAGGAGGAAAACGCAGCAAGTCAGGGTAGATTCCCTTCCCTCCCTTCCTGGTTCCCCAGCAGAAACCCAGCGCCACTCTTTCCACATATATAGCCATTGATTAGGTCTGATGCCCAGAGCCTGGGGACCAAGCCCTGGAGCAAGGTGCCAGTGGGTGACATAGGCCCAGAGCAAACACCACATATGTGTTGTGATGAGTTATTTACAGAAAGATAGAGGCGTGGGGCCCAGAGTGACCACTGCTGGTCTGTCTGGATGGTGGGGAAAGGCTTCTCCTGAATGACTGTGGGGCCCAGCGAGGGGCTTCCTGGGGAGGAGCTCCCCCAGCAGACGGTACAGCAAGGCCCGGGGTGGGACCCTGCAGCCAGGGAAGGAGGGGGGACAGGAGCGGGAGAGGGAATTGGGAGGGTCCTTGGGACCTTGCAGACCCCCTGGACACTTTGGGTTTTGTTCCTAGTTTTCAAATGCACGTGAAGGAATCAGGACACCCCCCTGCTCCTCTGACCTCTCACCTATGTGTCTCTAGGACTAGGAGAGGGAACCGTGTCAAACAGAGAGAGCTCCCCGACTCAGCACAGCGGTGACATCTGGGACGTCCCAATTCTTCCTTCTCAAACTCAGCCCAGGGAACTCCTCCGCGGCCACTCCCTGGAACTCCGGAGACCCGCGTCTGTGTTCAGGTTTGCTACCGGAAACTAATGCATGGCCAGCGAGGGCACAGCCTGTTCCCCGCATTCGCACCCTGCCTGGGCTTGTGGACACTCGTGTGTTCCACCCCCAGCGGGTCACAGCCCCTTGGGCGTTACATGGGAACCCAGGTAAAGCCCCAAGGCCAGGCCCAGCCCGCGAGTGTCACTCGGAGGTCAATAAACCCGCCACCCTAACTAACTTCCCCTCTGCCCCTGCCTAAAGTCCCCGTGGTGTCACAGGGAGCCCCTCTGCTATTCAGGTCTCTGCTCTTCTGCGTCTGAGCGCTCTGAGACCCCTCCCGGCGCGTCCGACGTGGGGACAGCGACCCCTGGCGGTCAAGGACGGTGAGCGGGACCCGGAACGGGGGGCAGGATGGGGGACCCAGTGAGGCCACCCGGGAAACACAGAGAGCTTCGCCCCCTTCCTGGGATTCCGGGTGTGCCCACAGAGGCTGGGGGCCTCCAGGTTGCTTTCTAAATTGGGAACTCCACACGCTGGCTTCATTTTGGGTGGGCGACCTCCCTTCTGGGAGGGAACCAGGTTCCTCTGGTCGTAACCTTGAAGTTGCTGGAATGACCAGGAAGGAGAGCGCCCCTCTTCGCCATCGCGGGGATCTGAGCTTTTCTTAATTAGAATCAGCCTCTCCACTTCTAGCCCCCTAAAAATAAGTACAAGAAGTTTGCATGTTGAACGAGTTCCCTTGGAATTTACCAGTCAACTTGGGATTTGACAGTTTTTACATTAAGTCTTTCAATCCGTAAATGTCTATCACGCCCACTAATAGATTTTAATAATTTTCAATGAAGTTGTACGGGTTTCCCCATAGTCTGGACATCTCTGTAGATTAACCCTAGTTAACTGACATTTTAAATGCAACCGTAAATTGTATCCTTCTTAAATGTTATTTTCCTATTCATTTGCTGATATGCAGGCTGGCCATAAAGTTCATGTGTAATTTTAAATTGCGCGCTATTTTAAAATTGCACACGAACCTTTGGCCACCCTGTGTAAAGATGTAGTACGTTTGTATATTTGAAACTATGTCCGGTAAACTTGCTGCGCCTTTTAACTAGAGTCTGTTCGCGCATCTGTACATCCTGTGGATTGGCTGCACACTTAAACCTATCATCTGTGAATAATGACATTTTTGTTTCTATTTTCTCAATTCTTAATACAATTCATTTCTTTTTCTCACTTCACTCCCCCTGCTGGTTTCCTGTAGAATGTGCAACAGAAGAGAAGATAATGCGTGACTTGTCACAAAAGGATGTTTTTGACATTTTGCTCAACATGGTGACTGCTATAGATTTCTAAGAAGATTCTCTCACTAGATTAAGCTACTTTATATTTTGTTTTTTCATAGGTGAGTTTATAAAAATTGTTGGCTGGATCTTATTTGATGCTTTTCCTGCATCTTTTGATATGATTTTTATCTCTTTTCATATTGCAAATTGCATCAATTTTTCTAATTGTCAAGCCAGTCTTGAATTCTCAGAAGGCATGAACCAAATCAGTCCATTATCTGATATCCAGCTGAATTCGGTGTGCTATTATTTTGCTTATAGTGTTTGCATCGAAATTCTTGAATGAGCTAGAGCTGAAGTCTGTCTTCTTCCTACCCTCCCGCTTTCCTTCCTTGCCCCCTTCCTTTTTTCCTTTCTTATTCCCTCCTTCCTATCTTTCTTTAATTGCCCTCGGCAGGTTTTGTAAAACAAAGTTATGTTAGCTTCATGAGATGAGGCATTATTTGTTTTCTAGATTTGTTTTATTTTCTTGAGGAATTTGTGTACGGTTGGAATTGCTTACCAGTGAAGTTCTCTGAACCAGTTTTCTTCGTTGGAATATTCTCTCTACTGATTCAAAACCTTTAGAAGAATTGAGAACTGCTGTTTCTTCTTGAGTCAAGTATGCGTGTTCAAATTAGATTTTTTTCTAAGAATATTCTCATTTCATCTCAAATTATTGGCGTAACATGGTTAAAATAGACTCATTGCTCATTTTACTCATTCTGAATCAGTAAAAATAATCCCCTTTTCATTCCTCATAGGAATGATTTGTGCCTGCTTTTTCTTTTATTCTTGGTTAAGTTGCCAAAGCATTTTCAGTTTCAGTAAAACCATCAAAAAACTGACTCCCTGCTTTATTGTTGTATCATCCCCACTGAATAATTATCTATTTTTTAATATTTGTCCTTTCCTTTCTTATTTCCTTCATTCTATTTTTCTTTTTTTTTTGTGTGTATGTGTATCTTCTAACTTTCTGGGCTATATGTATAGTTAACTTATTAATTTTCAGCCTATTTATTTTCTATAAAATTTTGACGTACATTTTCAGGTTCTCCATTTCTCTTTCTGTACTGCGGTAGCCATATCCCACAAGGTTATCATCATTGCTTAGTTCAAAATGTTACTTAATTTCTAACGTATCTTTCGAAATCATTGAGAAGATATTTATTTCTAAGCATATGAGGATGATCTAGTTATATATTTGTTACTGACTTTCAGTATTTTGCTTATACAACACATAAAATATATTGAATAGCTTCAAGTCTTTTGAAATTTGGGCTTGTTCTATGACCCAGTATTTGTTCTATTTCTTAATCTGTCTGTGCTACTATAGCAAAATCCCATAAATGGGCTATCTTATAAATAGCCAAAATTTATTTCTTACAGTTCTGGAGGCTGAGAAGTCCCAGATCAAGGCGCCAGCAGATTCAGTGTCTGGTGAGGATCTGTTTCCTGGTTCACAGACATCACCTTGATGTGTCCTCATATGGTGGAAGGGACAAGGCACCTCTCCAGGGCCTCTTTCATAAGGCCACTAACCACCTCCCAGAAGTCCATCATATTGGGTTTGAACTGATAAATGGAGGCACACAAACATTCAGATCATAACAGTCAAATTTTGACAATGGCCTTTTTCTGCTTGAAGAGCATATACATACCATAACTCTGGATGGAATATTCTACATATAAACGCTTCCAACCTTCTACAATCTTCACGTTACTTCAGGTAATGTGTCTTCACCATAAAACGTTCTCAGATTTGATATCAGTATAACTATAGCCCTTTTCCTTGGGGTAGGAAGTTCATGGTATCTTTTTTCATTGGTTACTTTTTGCCTTTTTAGAGGTGGGTTCTCAGTATGTTGCCCAGGTTGGAATTTGGGGGCTATTCACAGGTGCAATCACAGCCCACTGCACCTCAAACTCCTGGGCTCAAGTGATACTCGCACCTCAGCCTCCCAAGTAGCTGGGACTACAGGTGTGCACCACTGCACCCAGCCCATGTATACTTTTTTAAAAAAATTATTTGCTTTTTTCTTTCCTTTCTTTCTTTCTTTTTTTTTTTTAATCGTTGGGGATTCATTGAGGGTACAAGAAACCTGGTTACACTGATTGCATTTGTTAGGTAAAATCCATCTTACAATTGTGTCTTGCCCCCAAAAGGTGTGTCACACACCAAGATCCCACCTCCCTCCCTCCCTCCCTTCTCTCTGCTCTTCCTTTCCCCCATCCTCCACCGTGTACTAGGTCATTAATTGTCCTTATATCAGAATTGAGTACATAGGATTCATGCTTCTCCATTCTTGTGATGCTTTACTAAGAATAATGTGTTCCACTTCCATCCAGGTTAATACAAAAGATGTAAGGTCTCCATCTTTTTTAATGGCTGAATAGTATTCCATGCTGTACATATACTACAGCTCGTTAATCCATTCCTGGGTTGGTGGGCATTTAGGCTGTTTCCACATTTTGGCGATTGTAAATTGAGCTGCAATAAACAGTCTAGTACAAGTGTCCTTATGATAAAAGGATTTTTTTCC
>CAUYRH010084057.1:0-38540 GCA_963574655.1 Perodicticus potto
CAGAGTCTCACTTTGTCACCCTCGGTAGAGTGCCGTGGCGTCACACAGCTCACAGCAACCTCCAACTCCTGGGCTTAGGCGATTCTCTTGCCTCAGCCTCCCGAGTAGCTGGGACTACAGGTGCCCGCCACAAAGCCCGGCTAGTTTTCTGTTTAGCAGTTTGGCCGAGGCTGGGTTTGAACCCACCACCTTCGGTATAAGGGGCTGGTGCCCTACTCGATGAGCCACAGGCGCTTTCCTTTTTTTTTTTTTTTTTTTTTACGTTTTTGACCTTTATTTCTGATCGCTTCCCCATTTTGCAGATGAGGTAAGTAGCCAAACGCCCAGGCGCTGACCCAACGTGACCTGACCTGACTCGACCTGACCCCGGGATTGATTTCCCCTTGTCAGGTTTACATATCTTTAGTTATTTATTTATTTTTATTGAGACAATTTCATTTTGTGGCCCTCAGAGTACTGTGGTATTATAGCTCACAGCAACTTCAAGCTCTTGGGCTCAAGTGATTCTTTTGCCTCAGCTTCCCAAGTAGCTGAGACTACTGCGCCCACCACAATGCCCAACTCTTTTTTTTGCAGTTTTTTTTGATAGGGGCCGGGTTTGAACCTGCCACTTCCTGTATGTGGGGCCAGCGCCCTACTCCTTGAGCCACAGGCGCCGCCCGATTTTTTTTTTTTTAAGAAGTGAGGTCTGGCTCTGGCTTAGGCTGGTCCAACCCACTAGCTTGGGTGTATGTGGCCAGCGCCCTACCCACTAAGCTATGGGTGCTGCCCCAGTGCGGGCTTCTTGTCCTCCAGACAGTGGCTTCTCTTTGCAAAATGGGAAGATGGCATTGTGGTTTCTTCCTCAGTGTTTGATGAGTTTGACTGGTGTGAGTTGGTCTTCTGGAAAGGAATTCCCTGTTGCCCACAGAGCTATGGGCGGCATTGCAGACCCCCTGGGTTCCCCAGGTTACCCTTCCCCTCTATGGCCAGGTGGCCCAGCACTCTGGGCAGTGCCTTCCCTGGTGGGGTCTTTCTTTCCTTGGACTCATGTGGTGACACTGAGGGAGGGTTGCAGGATAGGTTAGCTTTAGTGAGGGAAACTCAGTTGGAGAGATCACAGAATCCCCGGATGCACCAGAGACCAGTAGGGAGATGAATGACCACTAATCCATCCTGACTACCGACAATGGTCAGGGGTCAGCAGGTCTCTTCCCATCTGAAGGGTGGCATCAATAGATCAAACTCAGCATTGTCTGGGTGGGAAAACTTTCCCCACCCTCTCTGGTCAGTGCTTTTGAAGCCCCAAGTAAACTGAAAAAAAGAGAAATTAACAAGAAACAGACACTTGTGCAGGCAAGAGTTCACAGAAAAGTATGACTAGAGGAGGCAGTTATTTGGGTCTCCTGTGTCATTTTAATAGATGAAGAAGGGAAGAAAGGGCACTTATACAGAAACAAATTGCTTTTAGAAAGTTGAACGGTCCTCATTAGCATAAAAACAAGACAAAAGAAAATTGAATGGGACCTGTGGAGAACAGATGAGAGATGTGATACTTTGGTGACAATGTTTAGGAGATCCCTTATCCCAGGGCTGATCTATCCACAGTCCTCCCTAGTGGCTCAGCGCCTGTGGCTCAACGAGCTAGGGCGCCAGCCACGTACACCTGAGCTGGCGGGTTCGAATCCAGCCCAGGCCTGCCAAACAACGACGGCTGCAGCCCGGGCCCGCCAAACAACAATGACGGCTGCAACCAAAAAATGGCCGGGCGTTGTGGCGGGCGCCTGTAGTCCCAGCTACTTGGGAGGCGGAGGCAGGAGACTCACTTGAGCCCAGGAATTGGAGGTTGCTGTGAGCTATGATGCCACGGCACTCTATCCAGGGTGACAGCTTGAGGCTCTGTCTCAAAAAAAAAAAAAAATACAGAACTGGATAAATTAGTTATTATTCCAAAAATGGAAGAGTAAATAGCTTTTAAACAAAATGACAGAAGACCTGTAGATAATAAGAAAAAGATGTCTGTGAACACACTGTGAAATTAAACCCCCCCCAAAAAACCCCAAGGAAGTTCTAGAACATTATAAATAGTGTGTGTCAAATACAGCTAAAAATTGTTTAAATATAAATAAAGTATGTATCAAACTATTGAAAGTTACTTCCTTAAAGGGTGGAAAGGAAAAGAAACTATTTCAACTTAATATACTCTCCATTACTTGAATTTTTATAATTAACTTGGTTTCCTTCATAATAAAATAAAATATGTTAAGATCAGTTTTCTAATATTAAAGGAACTAGGGAGACAGATGATAAACTGCCCACTCCATGGTTATTATATCTCCAAGTTTCACTGGGGAAACCCAGGTACAGTGACTCATGCCAATAATCAGGAGGATGAGCAAGGAAGATCACTTGAGGCCAGGAGGTTGAGACCAGCCTGGATGACAAAGACAGACCCCATCTCTTAAAAAGTTTTTAATTTAAAAAGCAAACTAAAATAATTTCTTGGAGAAAAAAGAATACGAAAGAAAACAGACATCAATAATACCCAAGATAAAAGTGCACTTCAACATTCTGTATTACAAAAATGCACAAAAAGGAAGGAGCGAGGTGGGTGGGGTCTTGGTTGTCCCACACCTTTTGGCGGCAAAACACGATTGTAAGAGGGACTTTACCTAACAAATGCAATCAGTGTAACCTAGTTTCTTGTACCCTCAATGAATCCCCAACAACAACAAAAAGCATAAAAATGATATATATCTAATAAAAATAAAGCCAAAATGATATATTACATGTACAAATATGCAAATTACTTTCCTACTAGTAAATTCATCTACATTGTTTCTATACATACTACAGTAGTAGTATTAAGAGCAATAAAGACAGCTGCCAGACTTATATGAATTTTGATGATGACATTTTTGAGTCAAAAATGATTTGCATAATTTCTGAGTAATCATCAGCAGCTTAGATTCAGTGTGACACCTTTAAAAATGATTTTATAAATTAGAAGACACAACTGCACAGTCATAAAACTGAAAGAGAAATGTTAATTTTAGCATATTTACTCTGCCTAAAAATACCAGAATCCATCTTACTGTTTTTCCTTTCTTTTTGAGACAGTCTCATTATGTTGCCCTTGGTAGAGTGCTATGGCACTCACAACAGCTCACAACAACCTCAAACTTTTGGGCTTAAGCAATTCTCTTACTTCAGCCTCCCAAGTAGCTGGGACTACAGGTGCCCGCCACAATGCCAGGCTATTTTTTGGTTGCAGTTGTCATTGTTGTTTAACTGGCCCAGACCAAGTTCAAACCTGCCAGCCTGGGTTTATGTGGCTGGTGCTGTATATGGTGCCAGGCCCACATTACTGTTTTTCTATTAAAAAATTCTAGATAAGAACAACCAATACTACATTTAATTATCATTTTATAAGGCCAGGTGCGATGACTCATGCCTGTAATCCTAGCACTCCGGGAGTCTGAGGTGGGTGGACTGCCTGAGCTCAGAAGTTGGAGACCAGTCTAAGCAAGGGCTTTGTGGTGGGTGGCTGTAGTCTCAACTACTTGGGAGGCTGAAGCAAGAGGATTGCTTTGGCCCAAGAGTTTGAAGTTACTGCAAGCTATAACCCCACAGCACTCTACTGAAGGCAACAAATTAAGACTCTGTCTCAAAAAAAAAAAAAAATAGTTATAATTTTATTTAGATTTAAGTTTTCATAATAAGGCCTAATATAAAGGCAGTAGAATTGTATGAACCATGACTTACAGCTAAGTTCAAGCGGGTACATGAGAAACACTTTAATAGCCTTAGCAATACTCATGTCAAAAACTGGGTGAAGCCAGTCCCAGTGGCTCACACCTATAATCACAGCACTTTGGTAGACTGTGGTAGGCTGACGCCACAGGCTCACTTGAGGCCAAAAGTTTGAGACTAGTATGGGAAAATAGCAAGATCCAATCTTGACAAAACAAATTTCAAAATTAGCCTAGTATGGTGTCATACGCATATAATCCTAGCTACTCTGGAGGCTGAAAGAGAAGGATTGCTTGAGTCTAAGAGTTTGAGGCTGCAGTGAACTATGAATGCATTACTGCATTCCACCCTAAGGTGACAGAGTTTCAAAAACTCAAACACACAAAACAAAAACAAACCCAAGTGATAGGCATATATTATTTAACTTCAAAACTCACAGATATATAACATATTGTTTTGAAAATATTTCATAAAAATAATATAGGTTAATAAACCTGAGTTAAATAAACATATGCATTTCAGACATTTAATGAGGTTATAAAATACAGTACCCCCCCATCTATGCTTATGCTTTCCACGGTTTCAGTTATGTGTGATCAATGTGGTCTACAAATATTAAACAGAAAATTCCAAAAATAAATAATATATAAATTTGAAATTGTAAGCCATTCTAATCTACAATCTACTCATAACATAATAAACTCTTGTACCAAAGACAAGAATCACCCTTTTGTCCAGTGTATTCACACTGTATATGCTACTTGCCTGTCAATCACTTAGTGGCCCTGTTGGTTATTAGGTCAAAAGAACATAATATATATAGGGTTCAGCACGAACCTAGGTTTCAAGAATCTACTGGGGGTCCTAGAATATATTCCCCAAGCATGTGGAGGAACTACTACGTATCATTTTAAAATGGCAGTTACACAAGGCAATAAATACCAAGGAAGTATTTCCAATCTCTAAAATTAAAGCCAGGTAATATTCAGTTACCTGTCAAGTGAAAAAAAAATTTTTTTCTCTTGAAATTTATAAAAAAAACTTTCAGATTAATGTAAGGGTATCTACAATTAGATTATACTGTTTGTATTATGTAAGGTAAAGTCTGAGTTGCAGTTAAGTCCTTCACCCATGGAATGTGCCATACATCCCAACATTGTACCTGTTAGGTGGGAACTTAAATCTCCTTCCACTCCTTGAATTTGTTTTTCTCTTGTGTGGGACTACTACACAAGAGAAATCTTGTTAATCTACTAGTTTCGATATGGTATTGAGTACATGGGATGCTTGCTTTTCCATTCTTGAGATACTTTACTTATGCTCTCTAAATCCATGGCTGTATAGTATTCCATTATAAACATATACCATAGTTTATTAATACACTCACGTGTTGATGGGTCCTTGGGTTGGGTCCCCATCTTTGTGATTGTGAATTGAGCTGCTATAAACATTCAAGAGCAAATATTCTTATAATAAAATGATTTATTTTCGGGCAGCGCCTGTGGCTCAAAGGTGTAGAACACCAGCCCCCATATACCGAAGGTGGTGGGTTCAAACCCAGCCCTGGCCAAAAACTGCAAAAAAAAAAATGTATTTTCTTCTAAGTAGATACTTAGTAATGGGACTGCAGAATCAAAGGGAAGGTCTTCTTTTAGCTCTTACAGGATTCTCCATATCTTTCCAAAAATGCTATATTAGCTTGCAATCCCAGCAACAGTGCCTATGTGTTCCCTGTCTCCATACCCACACAAGCAACTGAGACTTTGGGATCCTGTGATGTAGGCTATTCTCATTGGGATTAGGTGATACCTTAAAGTGATTCTGATTTATATCTGATGATTAGGGAAGATGAGCATGTTTTCATGTGTTTTTTTGGCCATTTGTCTGTCCTCTTGGGAAAAGATGCTATTCACGTCCCTTACCCAATGACTAATGGGGTTGCTCTTTTCTCACTGATTTGTCTGACTTCTTTGCAGATTCTGGTTATTAGTCCTTTGCCAGATTCATAACTCGTGAATAGCTTCTCCCATTCTGAAGGTTGTCTATTTGCTTTGTTGATTGTGTCCTGAGTTGTGCAAAAGCTTCTTAACTTGATCAGGTTGGAATTATTTTTGGGGGAAGTTGGGAGGGAGATAAAGTCTTGCTCTGTTGCCAGGTCTAAAGTATAATGGCATCATCATAGCTCAGCGCAACATCTTGTGTGCTCCTTTTGCCTCAGCCTTCAAGTAGCTGGAACTATCAGTACACACTACTACATCCAGTTAATGTTCTGACTTTTTTGTGGATATAATGTATTGCTTTGTTGCTGAGGCTGGTCTTAACCTCCTGGCCTTAAGTGATCCTCCCACTTGGCCTCCTAAAGTACTAGGATTACAGGTGTGAGCCACCTTCCCCAGTCTCTTGGGCTTTTAATACAAATCAATTCTGTTGTAAAGGTTCTTAACTAAGCTACTAAATCCCAAGGTTAGAAAACTGGCTAAAGGATAGAATACCATTTTAAACTTGTTAAAATTGTTTAGAATGTCCTTGCTTTGCTAGTAGTGGATGAGATCAATGCTCACTGACTTTCGAGGCTTAATTTTTCTAGTATCCAATACATTTTATCCTTTATAGTTTCCTTGTTAAGGAATAAACAAAGTATAATAATATTCAGTAGTTGAATAAAATTTTTACTTTTTAACTTCTTTTTTAATTTTAAAAATTTTATTGAATTAAATTTTCATTCCTTCTCAGTTCAGAAGCAACTCACATGCCAAATATAAACTTAGCGTTAGAATCAGAAACACTTAGAAGAGAGCAGAGAGAGGGAAGGAGGGAGGGAGGTGGGGGAAGGGAAGAACAGAGAGATAGAAGAGGGGAGGGAGGTGGGGGGTCATAGTGTGTGACACACCTTTTGGGGGCAGGACACAATTATAAGAGGGACTTTACCTAACAAACGTAATCATTGTAACCTGGTTCTTGTACCCTCAATGAATCCCCAACAATTAAAAAAAAAAATTACAAACACTTTTAAATTTTCAAAGCATTTCTATTTGAACTAATACTTAAAACCTCTCTCTGGAACATGTCTTATCATAATTTGCAAATAAGAAACCCACAGGTTCACTGAGTTGTATTCAGTTATCACATGTATATATTCTCCATGTGCCCACAAGTCACTGTTCTAGGGCCTGAAGATATAGCAGTGAAAGAAACAAATAAACATCCCTGCTTTTGTGGATACTACATTCTAGTGGGAAAGACAGACAGACAATAACAAAATCTCTAAGCTGTAAGGTAAATGCTTGGAGAAATCATAGGAGGAAGATACAGTATGTTTATGTCATCGATAACAATTTAGGTAATAATGAGTTGGTAGCAAATGTCAGAACTCTGACACATGGGCTCCTTTAGCAGAATTATCAGCTTCTTCAGAAACTTTCATTAACTACATATAACTCTATAATACTCTACTATTATAAATCATTCTTTAAGAAGCAGCTTTTAAAGCTGGATGTGGTAGTGCGTGCCTACAGTTTTAGCTACTTGGGAGGCTAAGGTGGAAGGACTGCTTAAGTCCAGGAGTTTGAGGTGAGCCTGGGAAAAACAAGGAGATCTGGTCTTTAAAAATAATAATAATAACAATAAGCAAAAAGTAGCTTTAAAGAAAGAACCATTAGCAACATTTTATTTAAAAATCCTTCCTACCACTAAACCTCATTGTGTAAACTGACTACCAAACAACAAAATTAAATAAACGGAATAAACTTTAAAAAAAAAATTGCTTTCTCTCCCACCCCTACTTACCATACGCATTGGGAAAATCCCCAGGTCCTGGTCCAGGATAAAAAGGACCTGGCCCCGGTGGTTGAACTGGATATTGTTGTGGGGGCCCAACATAAGGAGGGCCACTATGACGGTACTAGAAAAGAGAAAGCATAGAAATTTATAAATGATAAGAATAGCTTATCTACCAAAAATAAAGTTTCCTGTGTTAAGAGAATCATTTAAATAGAGAAATGGATTCAACACATTTAAAATGCGGCTTGCCATCAAATGCAATGAGGAAAAAGAAAAACGTTCACTTTAGATAAAGCCATACAGCAAATCAGTGCACAGGCAGACATCAACTCACTCTAAAATGTGATCACACCAGTAGCTTTCAAATACATTAAATAATATCACAGGAAGAATACAATTACTAAGTCCATTTTAGAGAAGTTGGCTATGGGGAAGAGATAGTGGAGAAGCTAGGACATAAAAATAATTTCTCTATATCTGAGAAAATTTTAATAGAAGAGTACAGAAATTATCTCCATGCAATGTTATGTAAAATGACAAAATGAAACCAATAAAGAAGTTCAGACATCACCAAAAACCCACCCTCCCCCCAGCTCCTTCTGATGAGAATTTGGGTTAATTCCCCCTCTATTGTTAAGCCACTCAGGCCAAGAGATACTTACCTGTGGTATACAGTACTGAGGACCCTGGGGCACTGGGTATGGCATGGGCAGATGGTTAACCATCATGATGTGCTGATTGGCCTGATACACTGCAGTGGGTGTCTGTGCACCAGGACGAATGGAAGGACTGCTGTTTGGGATGGTAGCTCTAGGAGGCTGTATTTGAGGCCTCTGGAAAAACTGGGAAGGGGAGAAAGAAAATTTTTTTTTTTTAAACAAAAAGGAATATATATATTTTACTATCTGAGCTCTCACCTTGTTTTCTACTAATAAAAATCTGATCTGAATTATAAGTACAATACACATAAAAAGAGAATAAATTACCTATTGCTGGGTTCCCCCAAAATATACCATACTAGTCAAGTTCTGATCAATATCATCACATGTTTGAAAACAGTAGGGCAGTCTCAACTTTAAGTCTCTGCTATATTAAGATTCTATACCATAATTAGTAATTTAAAATGTATAATAAAATATTAATATTAATGGGGTAGCCAGTATCTCTCTAAACATTTTTCTGTATAATATAAAAGCATCAATTCTTTCACAAAAAGTAGGTGGCTCATTACAAATTAAAAACAATCCCCTACAAAACTATCATTCAAGTAATTTATAAAATAGAAGAGCAAGGAATCCCTCTGAACAAAAAAATTTTCATCCTAGTACATCAAGGTCAAGCTAAATTAAAACCATCTGTAGGGTTGTCACATGCCAAACTAAGCCCTATTTTTCAAAAAGGTGGCACAATTCTATACTAAACTGAACGCAATTTGCTTTCTAGAACAGTTTGCAATAAAAGTAGAGAGTCTAGACAGACCTAAGAATAGTCTAGAATGAGCAGGGCTCAAATCTCCCAAATAGCAACTACATATTTATGGTTCTCCCTGCAGGCTTAGGAGCCTTGAAACAATATACCAATGGTAAATTTTTAGTCTGACCATGCCAATTTATCAGCAATCAATATCATAGTAATGATAATAAGGAAAGAGAGTAATAATGAGGCCATGCAGAACTAGTAGTTTGTTACCTGGATAGGTCTGAATCCTCCCTTCAATTATGAAGCAAGAAAGCAGCAGGAAACAGAAAGAAAGCCAATGGAAAAGCTTACAGATCAGTTGGAAGGGGGAGGACACAGCATGCAACTCAACAAAAATAACTTTCTATTGAGTAATAATAGAAAAAAGAAGACTAAAAAATCAGAATGACAATTTGCTGCCTGAGAATTAAAGCACACGCAGGATCAAAGAATTACATTTAACTGAAAATAAATTAATCCAGAAGCAAAAATCTTCTAACCACAAGTTATAGCAGTGGAAAGGAAATGTCTGCTTGGTGGCAAAAGTACAGTTGGGACTATAGATTCCTATTCTTAAGACTCATGAATACCCATTATATGATTTGGGATTGTGTATTTAGCATCTCTGTGATCTACTCTCTATCTTGAGTAGAGATAAAACTTACTAATAAAAGTTATCACTTGCTATTCTGACGTATGCAAAAGTCCTGAGAAATAACTGATCTTCTCAATACATAACAGAAACTTCATGAGCGAAACCTGCCCTTTTCAACTAATCAGGCATGTAAGAGGCCACTTATTATAGCTCTAAAATAGACGATCCTAAAATGTGGTCTAGTTCCAAAAAATCCTGAATTATCTCACAATTCCAGATATAAGTGTTGCTACCATCCCAATAAAGCCAAGCTTTGACCTTTGGGCCTGTTCGGGCCTTGTGCTATTCTACTCTGAAGCATCGAGCCACCCACCGATGTTATAATTTCTTATCTTGTGCTTAGGTGGGAGAACTGGGATGTAGTGCCCAAGGCTCACCCCCATTCAGCCTTCATACCCCAGGGCAAAGAAAGCCCTAAAGAGATTAAGTCACAGAAAAGCAACAGAAAGAAAAGTACAGCAGGAGAATGGAGTGAATGGGGGAGTCCACTGGGGAAGGCCACAAAGAGTAGTTGATAAAAACGAAAAGAAAGCATTAGAGGCAAAGTTGATAACAAGGAAACCTGGGCTAGGCTACAACTCAGCAACAGTCTGGTAATCAGCTCCACTAACACAGTTTTGGTGACACAACCATCTTTGTTAGCTGCAAACAAGAACACTGAAGTAAGAAACCTCCCATTATTAGATTCACTTCTTCAGTGAGTAGAGATAAGACTTACTAATAAAAGAATCATTTGTTATTCTTACATTTGCAAAAGTCCTAAAAAATAACTAATCTACTCAAAACATGACAGAAACTTGCTCTCATGATATTATTATATAACAGATTCTATTATATAATACATGTACGTGAATTGTAAACACATGTGAGGGATAAACTTAAGCATTTTTATAATCTGGTTAATGTGTAAGGAGTCACAAAAATGTTACACACTTCAATCAGGAAAGTCCTTCATCTGCTTAACTTCACTGTGCTTTTACTAGATGTCAGACAAAGTGGATAAAAAGATTTAATACTATAAGATCCTTCTCCATCAACTCTAGAGGGCAGCCAAGACAAAGGGAGTATCAAATGGACACTGGTGGCTGTTATTATCATCAAATTATGTCAAAGCACTCATGTCCTGGTCTGAAGAGACATGGTGTCACAGAGTGGAGAGAGGAGAAAAGAGAAAATTAACCCAATAACTTATGCAAAGTGTAAGAAAAATAGATACAGGCAAAGCTTTCCTACATTTTTAACAGTCTTTATGTGAGGTCTTTTCTTACTGCTATTTTCAAACTGTTCTGGTGAGATTTTTAACTAGCCTGTCTAGTTACCTTTTACTTAAGGAATTTTCTGAATAGCGTAAAACTATTTTCTTAAGTGTTTTAGGAACAGAAGCAGTGTTTCTAATGATATTTCTGATTATAACATACAGCTGAGCCAGTAAAACAAAAAATTTGTGGTTACACTGATAATAATAATTTTTATATACTAACATTTTAGGTTTTCTTTTCTTTTTCTTTTGAGACAGAGTCTCATTCTGTCACCCAGGGTAGAATGCAAAGGCATCATTGTAGCTCACTGCAACCTCAAACTCCTGGGCTCAAGCAATCATTCTTTATAATTTTCCTTAGAAAGGCTGAAGGGATAAGATGGAATCTTTATCCAACTATACTAATGGTGGCACATCCCTCAACCATAAATAATTCCTGGAAAGAAAATTGCTTGAACACTTACTTCACAAAATTCATGGTTATCATTTAAGAACACAAGTTTCTTCCACCTACAAAACTCAAAATTCTTTATCTCCTTAAAGTAATTAAAACTTTTTTATAGGACAGATGCCATGGCTCCGCCTGTAATCCCAGCACTCTACGAGGCTGAAGTGGGTGTACTGCTTGGGCTCAAGAGTTCGAGACCAGCCTGAGCAAGAGCTAGACCCCACTCTACTAAAACTAGCCAGGCATGGTGATACACGTCTATAGTCCCAGCTACTCAGGATGCTGTAGCAAGAGAATCACTTGAGCCCAGGAGTTTGAGGTTGCTGTGAGCTATAATGATGCCAGGACACTCTACCCAGGGTGACAGAGTGAGACACCGTCTCAAAAAAAAAAAAAAAAAAACTTTATATGCTTTTATATCCTTGACATAATATTTTACAGACCTACTTTTGCTCAAGTTCACTGCATTTATAGTTTTATAAGGACATGTGATCCAAAACTTGTTCTATCCTTTAAAAAATACAACACACACAAACACACACATGTATCAGCAGAGATTCTAATCTACAGAAAGTTTAAAGGAGCTATAATGGCTAGCAATGCAAAGAATTAAAAATAGATGGATTCTCTTCTTTTTTTTTTTTTTTTGAGGCAGAGCCTCAAGCTGTCACCCTGGATAGAGTGTCATGGCATCACAGCTCACAGCAACCTCCAATTCCTGGGCTTAAGCGAGTCTCCTGCCTCTGCCTCCCAAGTAGCTGGGACTGCAGGCGCCCGCCACAACGCCCGGCCATTTTTTGGTTGGCAGCCGGCATTGTTTGGTGGGCCGGGCTGGATTCGAACCCGCCAGCTCAGGTGTACGTGGCTGGCGCCTTAGCCCATTGAGCCACAGGCGCCGAGCCAGATTCTCTTCTTTATACTTCTTCTTAGCCATTCAATTGAAATTGCATAGATTTAAGGATGGTACAAAATACTCAGATTCTAAGATGGGCAGATATGCCAGTAAACCATACAATATTAAGGAAATGTATGAATGAGTTTCCCAAACTGCTTGCAATCTTTCTGAATTTCTTTTCTTCTCAGCTGAGTAGTGAAGAGTCATTAAAAGTCTAACTCCCCTGAAGGGAAGGCCAGCACAAGTCATTTCGTCTATCCAATTACCTAAAGTTTAAATGCCTTTTACAAAATGCCCTTAGAGATATGAAAGTTTTAGCTCAAGATACAAATCCTTTCACAGTTAAATGGTATTCTGACACTGTAAAAGTCTTTCTTCTAATGGTCCCAAATTTTTCTCTACGTATCATCTACTACTTGTTCAATGTCTATCCTTAAAACCACAATGAAGTACAATTGTTCTCCATAAGTAACAGGCCTTCAAGTTATCTGAAGATTGCCATCACTGCCAATTTTCACAACACTGTTAATCTGGTCCCATTGCTCAAAATTAAATACAAGAACTAGTTGGGGTCTCCCAGAATATACTTGGCATTCAATCAAAAAAATATCTGTTGCTGAATGAAAAGGCCAACTATAATTACATTAATGAAACTAAGACCCACAGGTGCTCTTTCATTAACCGTATTTTACTACTGCTTGGAAATTTTACTTGGTACTGAGTACACTCATTTAAAATGTTTTTAATCTTTCTTACATTTAATCTAGCTAAATAAGCATATTCTGAAGCTCAAATAAGAGATTTTGTATTTTGTTCCTTTGCAAATTTATCAGACTAAACTTAATCCATCATTTCCAACTGCAGAATCTTTTTTTTTTTTTTTGGATTTTGATTATATCATGCAATATCAAGCTATATGACCATCAGAAAATCTGACAGACACGTAACATTTATAAGTGGCAAATCAAATTGCTGAAAATGGGCAGGTAGAGAAAAGAGAACCATGCATAAGGTGAGAATTATCTCCTAAACTTCATTTTAAACTATTCTCAGTCTTTAGTCAATCAATAGTTTATTGATATGCCAGGAGAATGGCAAAAAGGAGACAGCTCTCGTTTAAAGTAGCACTTTGGGGAGATCCAAAGAGGTGTGATACATTTAAAACAGAGGCTAAATCTGGGGTTCTCATGATTCCTTACTTTCCCAGGAGCCAGAAGAAAAAGTACTTCCTCTTGGAGAATTTGTCTGCAGATTTAGTAATTTGTACCACTGCCCAAAGTTTCCTAGCCCAAAACACTGGTAATTAAAGGTATTTAAAGCTGCTAATTATATCATTTGTCATGACTTTGCTCACTAAGAGTATCAAAACACAAAAGATGTATGTAACAAACTATATAATCATATATTTTCTGCAAAGAAGCTATTCATTTTCACCAAGCAGAAAAATCCTATTCAATCATATCAGTTTTTCCCATGTGGAGGAAAACTCTTGAGTATAAGCATACTTCTTTTCTTTTGCAGTTTTTGGCCAGGGCTGGGTTTGAACCCGCCACCTCCGGCATATGGTGCTGGTGCCCTAGTCCTTTGAGCCACAGGCGCCACCCACAGCATACTTCATTTTATTGCACTTTGCTTCTTTATTGTGCTTAACAGATACTATTTTTTGCAAGTTCAAGGTTTGTGGAAACCCTGAAGAACAAAGTCTATCAGCATCTTTTTTCCAATAGCTCAGGCTCATAAAGGATTTAGAATAGTACATAAACTTAGCTGACAGAGCAGCAACAACAAGGTTTGAGACAACTGACTCCAGTTTCAAAAGAAGTAGGTAAAATGTGGGTAAAATGCTATCAAAAAGCATTGCATGCTACAGAGAAATCTTTTGTGAAAGGTAAAGTCAATCAATGTGGCAAAGTTCATTGTTGTTTTTTTTTTTTTTTTGCCGGGGCTGGGTTTGAACTCGCCACCTCTGGTATATGGGACTGGCGCCCTACTCAGTGAGCCACAGGCGCCGCCTTCATTGTTTTTTTTTAAGAAATTGCCACAGCAATCATCTTCCTGATTGGTCAGCAGCCAACAACACTGAGGCCAAGACCCTCCACCAGCAAAACAGTGACAACTCAGTGAAGGCTCAGATGACTGTCAGCAATTTTTAACAATGCAAGTATTTTTGACTTAATGTGTTTTCTTAGACATATGCTATTGTACACTTACAGACTACCGTACAAAGGAAACTCAACTTCTATATGCACTGGGAAACCAAAATATTTGTGTGACTTGCTTTATTGAGATATTTGCTTTACGGCTATCATCTGGAGCTGAACTAGCAATTATCTTGAAGGTATGCCTGTACTTAACTAATTTGCAAAGTAATAAAAAACTATCAAAAATATGCTTCTGAAATTCTAGCTTTATGCAATATAAAGTTAGGCCTACTAGAAAGATAAAGAGCAAAATCTGAAATTAGGAATTTTTTTGGTCAGTATCTTTTAAAAGTCTAAAGTGCTCTTAAATGCTATTACCATGATTCTCTGACAAATTACAAAGGGACAAACTATAAGAGTGTCCATGTAATGAAATATCACTCAGAAATCAATCTGAAATTCTGATTCACTAAAAATATTATAAAGAAGGTTATTCTGATCTTATTTTTCTGTATGACCCTGCATGTATTGATATTATATAATTTAGGTTTCACTAAGCATCAGGAGATACGAAGTATAAGCCTTGGAGGTGAGTTGTCTATTACAGTAGCCACTAGCCATATTTGAGTACTTAAAATTAAAAATACAGCTCTTCAACTGCATTAGCCACATTACAAGTCCTCAGGAGCCACATGTGGCTAGTAGAGCTACAGAATTGAACGGAGTGGGTGCAGATTTCCATTATCACAGAACGTTCTATTACATAGTGCTGCCCTAGAAAGTTATGTCAGGAACAAGAGGTATTTTACTGGATCATAAAGGAGAGCCTGGGAAACAAGCATCCTTGAAGACTACTTCATTCATAGCTAAGAAACAGCTTGGGAAAGAGGGGGAAGACGGGCCATCTCACTATTAAAGGAAACTGACACTACATGCCAGAAACTGTGATAGGCAAGTATTTTATCATCATAATTCCTGTAGGAAATAGGTGCTGTTATTGTATCACCTAGATATCATATTACTTATGAACATATTTTACCCATTCTGCCAACAAGAAAGCTGAGGTCCAAAGATATTTTCTAGTGAAGGGGAAACTGAACCCCAGTTTTGTTGGCTCCCATCATGTATTTTCCTTATTATCTATGCTGACACTCCTCAACTACTTGTGAACAAGACACCAGGTAATACTGCCCATCACTGACTTACATCAACCACCAAAAAATAGAAGAATTCTGGTCATAAGGCTGTATAGATGCTTCATCTGGTTTCTTATTCATATCCATTCAACTCTGATGTGTGAAGTCTGGCCCCAGAGGCAAGCCCTAAGCCTTAATTTATTAAAATTCCAAATCTAAGAAATTGCCTAAAGCAATACAAATATGGCTCGATCAGCAATGTAACAGCACAACTTTCAGTAGAGAAAATTTTAGGGGTCTTAACAAAAAAGAAAAAACCAACTTCAGCTGTTCTATTTTTAAGACTTTCTACTTTGCAAAAGGAAACTAAACTGCAACAGGATAACATACACAATTTCAATGCCTGCCACCAGGTAACATGTACCTTGATGACACATAACTACCACCACCACCATTGCCACCACTGCCACCGCTACCACCACTATATACTACTTTTATAAAACTCGTTACTCGTCTATGCTAAATCCAATGGCTTTGAATGTGGCATATTATTCAGTATTTGTGAAAACTATGTGAACTAAAACCATGTATCAACAAATTGCAAAATGTTTATATCCTACGAATACTTTTAAATACCAATTCCCTAGCGTTTCTCATAATGAAAAGACTACTCAGTCGCAGCATATAACCAACACTTGTGAAAACCTAAAAGTACAATAAGGATAGGAACAGAAGTAACTGAAAAACACACCTACATAAATTTAAATGACCAAATACATGAACCAAACACTACAAGCCAAAATCTAAATTATGCCATCTGACTTGTTTTAATTCTGAGTATACTTTCCGTTCTTTCAGTTTCTAGTTACCTCAGGACATTTAAACGTCAGTGTAAAAATAGTTGAGTGTTTTACATGAAAAATAACTTAGCATTTCTTTCTTTACCTTTGAAGAAAACTAGAATTCTAAGAGCTTTTCAGATTATAAATACAAAAGAATAAAATAACTTTGCTAATCTAAAGAACCTCTGGACCATAGACAAAGGACCCACGTGGAAGCCTTCAGACTTGGGTCTTTCCCTCTGCCAGAAGCTCTGCTTTTTTACTCCTTCTGTAGTCCTTTCTAATAAAATCCTATCTTACCACTAAAAAAATAAAATAAATAAAGAATCACTGGAAAAGACAAAAATCCAATGGTAAAGAAGATGTGGGGTGGTGCCTGTGGCTCAAGGGAGTAGGGAGCCAGCACCATATGCTGCAGGTGGCAGGTTCAAACCCAGCCCTGGCCAAAAACTGGAAAAAAAAAAAAAAAAAAGATGTGGCTGACATAATACTAATCAGAGCACAATATTCCTGATATTCAGGGACTAAAAAAGATTGCTAGGTCACCAAAGTTAAAGATCTCCTAAATAAAGTAATTCCAAGAAACGTATCTAGCAGTTTCTTGGCTCTATTAAGAACAAAGAAAATGTTTACCATTTAAAATCATGTTATTTTGCTTCACTTTAATTCATAGACACTACAAGAGCTTTAAGATACACAAATATTAAGAAACATAAAAATATTTTGACTACATTTTCACAAAACAATCGCCACATTATATGCTCTTATGCATTTTTATAAACCATTTTTGAAAATACTCTTTCTACTAATTTTCTTGAAGCGCTATAAGCTCACTTTCACAGGCATGAACAGCTTCTTTAGGGCTGGAAAACCTTTCCCACTCATATTATTTTTTACATTTGAGAACAGAAATAATTTCATGAGGCCAGGTTAGGACTGTAGGGTAGATCAGTCACAAGTTTTATCCTTTGTGAACTCCAGGAACAGATATACTGTCACAATATAAGATAGTCCTCCCAGTCCAGGCCTTAGCCACCATTCTTGAAATTTCCAGAAAATTTGTGGTAGGCATACTGTTGTATACCACTGAGCAGTAATGGTCCTTTGTTCCTCCAAACGAACAACTGTAACACAAAGGCTTTTGAAGAAGAAAGTTGCCACCATTTTCTTTCTAACACTTAAGAGCTTGCTTTACTTTTGTTGGTGGATTTCCACTGGGAAAAAACAAATCAACACTGTCAACTGATACTTTCTCTAGATCAAACTTAAGATCTATGAAATCCAAGTTTCATTACTAGTAATGATGTCAGAAATGAGTCTAGATTTGCCTCCTTTGAATCTGCCCAACATGTCTTTGCACCATTCAAAATGGATGGACTTTTGCTCATCTGTCCAAGTGTGAAGCATCCATCTAGATGAGACTTTCACGCAAGATTTTGGACATCATTGGTGATCCAATCTGTAGGGCCACTTTAGTGTCCTTAAATGTGAGTCACTTGACTGTTTTCACAAACCATTTTCCAGTGACAGCATTTTCTTCAGTCACTGCAGTAGTCACCAGTTGCCTATTTTTCTCTTCAACCTTCAGTGAAGTTCAGCCTCTTCTTAATTCTTGAAACCACCAAAAAATTGTCACGCAGAAAGGAATAAGGTACCCCAAAGCACTCAACGCTTTGGAGCTCATTTAACCCACTTTTAAAATCATAGAAAATCATCATGCCCAAGTGCTCTCTTCCCAGCTCCATAACTGACGTCAAGTGACCACCACACAGATGGAAACAAACGAGGCCCTCCCAGCAACACTGCTAAGCCCAGCAGCAAGCTGAAACTGGTATGGGTAACTCAGAACTAAGACAACACTGTCAACTGTATTTCTTAGAACTGAAATAATGGGCCATAACACAGTCTGTCTCAAAATTTCATAGTGATTTTCGTAGCCTCATTTTACATAGAAAAAAAAAACAAGTTCTAGATTACTAAACTGAATAGTATTTTCTTTTCACAAGCAATTACCTTCAAATAGCCTACCTGAATAACAGCTCAGTTTTGCAATGTTTACAGAACATACTTTGCAAGTTTTATCGAGCATCCACAAAAAGTTACATACTTGATATTGAACTGTAAAAACAACAATCATAATAAACATCATCCAACATCAAATTATTTAAAAGAAAAATAAGATCAAAGCATATAAGTGAGCAAACTATTCACCAGTCTCAAAGCTAATTCTAAATCTTGGTTTAATTCTATCTGGCCTAAGTATACAATCATAGATTTAAAAAAAAAAAAAAAAGTTTCAATTCAAATTTCAATTCAAATCTTAACCACAACAAATCAAAAATATCCCAGGAAACAGATGTTTGCCCTTTAAAAGTATATTCTCTGTATACACTAAATGTTTCTTATTCACTGTATGGCTTTCATTTTACAATGAATACAGTTTTGTACTGTGGGCATCTATATCTCCATAAATCAGATCTGAAAAGAAGATCCTCTGAAATACAGATTCAGTAAGTGATTCCCAAATGGGAACTATTAGAGTATCACTTCCATGGAGAGTATCTGGAAATGTACGCAGGAGTTCTTTGTTTTGTTTTCTGTCAATGGGAGAATTCTACTGGCATTTACAATCCAAAGGTTACTAAAATGAACTGCAACTTATAGGACAGGTATTCATAGCTGGTTATCCCACCCAAAATGCTAATTAGTATCTATTCCATAATGAAACAGACCAAACTGGTCCCACATGGATGTAGAACAGCAACTTCTTCCTAACAATTTACTATATACCATATACAATATGCTGGTTTAGTTACTCCCCGCTCAGCAAAGCCACATCGACCCCACATCTCTCTTTCCCTCTTCCTCTATTTTTCAAGGTAACTATTGTGGCTGCCTTGGCAAGGGTATAAACATCCTTACTCACTTCATTCTCTCTGGTAAAATGAAAGTATTTAACTGGTGTTTAAAAATGGAGGATATTGGAGAAAAATCTATCAGTGTCCAATGGATATTTTCTATGTGAAATCATTGCTCTAGATTTATGCTGCATCTCAAGAATCCATTTCCAAGAACTATTGTCAAAAAGTAATTATTTTTCTTGTTAATGAATAACTATAATATACATATATTCTTCTATTTACTAATTAATAGAAACAAGCAATAATTTCACTAGCATCATCCTATAGTTAAAAAAAGTCAGATCAATCTGCCAACACCTTATTGAGGCTCAGAGGCACATTATCGATGAAAAGTGAGGACTGAGGCCAGGCATAGTGGCTCATGCCTGTAATCTTAGCACTCTGGGAGGCCGAGGCAGGAGGATCGAGGATCACTCGAGGTCAGGAGTTGGAGACCCCACCTCCATATCTACTAAAAATAGAAAAACTATAAAACTAGCGGGCGTTGTGGTGGGCGCATGTAGTGCCAGCCACTCAGGAGGCTGAGGCAGGAGATTCACTTGAATCCAGGAGTTTCCTGTGAGCTAGGCTGATGCCACCACATTCTAGCCTAGGCATCACAGTGAGACTCTGTCTCCAAAAAAAAAGAAAAAAAAAAGAAGTGGGGACTGAAATCAATCTTTTCTGATAAAGATGTCTCAAAATTTTCTTTGATTATTGGAATTAAGGAAAGACAAAATGCATCACATGACTTTAATGCTTATTTAAAAAGTTACTCTTAGAAAAGCCAATTTCCTAAAGCTGACTTTAAGTCTTAAATACAATATGCTGATTTGAAGATGATAAATGGTGGAAACACAGCCTTTAAGTTTCTGCTACATTCATTAAGAACATTAACATTTTTTTTATTAACAGTCGTTAAGAGGCTGGTTAAATGTAATAGTAAGAAGGGCCTGGGCTATTTAGTAATATGGCTCTTATTTCAAATTTCACCCATAATTCCAACAATCTACACACTGCAGACATTATGTCCAAATAATTGTGACCAAAGATAATGTTGATTCCTTCTACTAGTAGGCTGCCTTAAGCTACCAGAAATTATTTATGACAGAAACCAGGGTTTAAAAAACACAAATATGTGAACAAAGAAATTCAAGGATGCCTTACATCAAAGAGGTCAGAACACATTTTTCCCCTTTAAATCTCTCCACTTACTTCATAAAATTTCTTTTCACTCTGCTTCTTTTTAATTATTTAGTTATTTTGATAGAATTTGGCTCTGTCAGCTGGGCAGGAGTGCAATGGCACAATCATGGCTCACTGTAACCTCAAACTTCTGGGTTTAAGTGATCCTTCTGCCTCAGCCTCCCAAGTAGCTAATGACTCCAGGTGCGTGCCACCACACCTGATTGTGTTAAAACTTTGTGTAGAGTTAGGGTCTTATATGTTGCCCAGGATGGTCTCAAACTCCGAGCCTCAGCCTCCCAAAATGCTGGGATTATAGGCGTAAGCCACCACATCTGGCCTTGCTCTGCTTCTTCCTCAAGGGTTTCCCTCTTAGGAATATTTAGACTTGGCCCTAGATTAAAATTTAAGCCTTCCTTCTATTGTGCTTGACTAATTTTTTTTTAATAACAATTACTCTTTAATTTAAGAACTATCATCTTTATCATCAGTAGTAGTAAATCATACATTCTAGATTCATACAGAGTGTCAAACACGCTGCTAATCATTTTATTTGTATTATCTCACTTATTCTTTATCAATAGTCTTGACGGTATGACTGTCCCCATTTTACAAGTGAAAAAACTAAGACTGACAGCAATAAATAACGTATCCAATTTAACAAGGAAGAGCCAAACCCAGATCTACCTGATGCCAAAGTATAAGCTCTTAAAGTACTTTATACTATATCCCTCAATGCTAAAAAATACCCAAGTTTTAGTTCTTTATGAAATCCAAAGAATAGCCATCCACCTCCTACAACCAACTATCTGTTAGTTCTCCTGCAAAGTACCTTCAGCAACTGAAAATTTGCTTTGTCTTTACATCCTCCAAACTGGCAAGGCTACATTTTGAGAAACAGAGTCAGTCTTGTGTTAAATCACTCAAGACAATGAAAGCCTTCAATTAAACAATTACATTTACTAAGAATTCTAATTATGATACCAAAGGTAAATATATGTTGCATAACAAGAATATTAAACAGTTACTATTTATTGACTATTTACTTTGTGTCAGATGTTTTATGTACATTATCACTAGGGTAGAGAGTATTTTTTTCTCATTTTACGTATCAGGAAACTGAGGCTCAGAAAAGAACTGCTTAACACAGTTGCCTACATGGTAGAGTTGGTAATACAAACATGTATCTGTCAGACATTAAACCCAGGTACTTTCTATTACAGAAGGAGAAAATGTTTCAGAACACGTAAAAAAAACTAAGGTGTGGGGGTCCTGCAAGTCTTTGTTTCTCCCATACTGCCACCTATAGTAGATTCCTGCTAAATATTGTAGTGTTGGCATGTATTTTAAAAATTTTTTAATTTATACCATTATTTCACTTTAAAAAACCAACAGGCTAAAAATATTACAATCTCTATTTTCTATGTATCCTAAGAATAAAGATAATTCTATACAGCAAATGAAAATACATTGCTGTTAATCAATTTGTTATTTAGGTCTAAGTTAGTAACCAAGATTAAGTGGTTTTAGAAATATGAATGCTACTTTATATACATCAATATAAGTTAAATCATAATGTTAACAGAAAACCCTTAGAATGTTGCCTGCTCCATTCAGTTAAAATTAAACTTTATACAGATATCCACAAAATCTGTATGGGCTTAATATATCTAAGTTTTTTAATGCTGTAAAATTACAAAGCAATCTCTTCTTCGAAAAAAAAAAATTGTAGTATTTTTAAATTGTGCTATAAACAGAAGCAAGTAGGTTTGTTAATAAAATGTAGTGAAATTAGTGAAGGACAAAAAGAATTAAATTATATCAGATAGAAGCTACTCTTAAAAAGAGTAATTGAGTTGTTCCATGAGATGGCAGCATTCTAAGAGTTAGCAGCTACTAAAGCCCCCACCTATTAGTTAAGGGTGATAGTGAAGGGGCAAGGGTACAGTACCTGATGATGGGCAGGTCGAGGCCCCGCTGCAAACTGAGAAAAGGAGGGAAAACAAACACAAAAGGAAAGGCACAAAGAGTCAGAAACACCACGACAAAAACCAAAGTGTCACACAATATGCCAAAAGAAAAAAACCCACAAGGAAAAAAAAAACACACAAAACAGTCAAAGCTTTGCTGCAGGACAGTGACAGACAGGTACTAAGATTCAACAGGTTAACACCACTACCAGGATAGTTTGTCATTTACCAGCTGGGGGAAAAACAGCTAAGCTGATAGGCACATAGGGTACCCTCTTGATAATATTTTGAGGAAAAAACCCTAAAATAAGGCAAAATCAAGTTTGAGGTACTAGATAGTTATATTAAGACAAACATGTGAAAATTACATATGTTATATGTAAATGATACAACTGGAAGAAATGAGGAATGTTTTTATATTATAAGACATGGCCAGGAGATAATTATGAAGTCTAGTAGGAAATAAAGAATATAACAGGATTAACTGCAAATTTCCTTAGGTTGAATGGAATTATCTTACACATGAAATGTAAGTTTCAGTATCTTCCTTTACTTTTTTGGAGTTAAAAGAATAAAATTTTACTATATATATGACTTTAAATGAATATCTAGTAAAGTTTAATACCAGGTATTTGAAGGCAAACAGCTAGTAAAGGACATCAGTCTTTAACATGATTAAGCAAAGTAATACTATTATAGGCTCAAGAAGAAAAAAAGAACAAGTCGAACCTCTCAATTATTATGTAACAACAAAACACTGTACAAAAATACATATTGCTATCTGATATGACAGTAAAAGCAAAAGAAAATGTAACTAAAATCACTTAACTCAACTAAAATCAAAGAATACTTGAAAAGTGGATAATATATATTCCAACTCTTTCCCTAACTCAGAATGGAAGAAAAGGCTTCTTCGCCCATGGAATTTTCACTGCCAAACCTCTAAGATCAAATAGTTCATCAGAGCAAAATTTAGCTCTGATTTTAACTAAAAAAGACAAAATTTTTGAGGTATGTAGAGCCATAAACTGTCTACTAATACATTAACTATTATAATGTTAACCACCCTCTTTAATAGTGAAAAGAAAATATTTAGAAAACCATTTGAACATAAACCATACAAGGTTTTTATTAAATATATTTAAGGAACTAAAATATAAATTAGTTTTCTCTATAGAGCCTTCCTTCTGTCAGCTTATCACTACAGATTAATTAGACTAAAGATTAAGAAACAACCCCTCATGCTCGGATTTATGTTCAACAGCAATTTGCAAGCGATTTGGAATTATTTCCCCAATTGCCATTATTTCATATTTTAAAAATTCAACGAATTGCAGTAGATCTCATAGCCACAATGTAGGAGAAAGCTGAAGACAGCTCTATAAAGAATTCGCCTTGGAAGCTATAATGTCACCTATTGTTCAAGTAATAAAAGGTGCTTTAATAACCTATATGCCCAGGGTGTATCAGGTCAGTCATCATAGTTGGCTTATCACTATAATATGCTTTTTCAGAATGATGATTATCAGCAGCTTTGATTTTTGCAGAAATTTTTCTCTTCAAGGAAACTGACGTCTTATATTTTTCAGATTTCCAATTAGTAGAAGAAAACAGATCATACCTCTACTATGGACATCAAGTTTCAAGAATAGGCAATACCATCCATGTGGTATGAAAGTAGGGAATGGAAACAAGATTGTTTGTGACACTTTCGAAGAAAATGGAAGAGAAGGGCCACATTAAAAAATTAACCTGAGTACAGCAGTACCTGTCTTATCACTGTTCCACAGAAAGGTCCCATTTCTAAGGCTTTAAAATAAAAGATGAAACTTTATACATTTAGAATCTGCCAGTCAAAAGAGAACTTTCTATGAACAAGAGGAATACCTTATAAAAATGTACATATATATAAAAATTTTGAAAAAAGAAAATCACAAATTAGTGAAAAGTGACCTGAGAAAGTACCCTAGTCTATTTTGCACTAGTCACCATTGGCTATTGAGTTTTTCATTTGAAATGACAATAGTCTTAATCCTATGGATAGCTGTAAGCAACAGAACAAACTGTAGTCGCTGCTGGCTCATATTAAAAATAGAAACTTTTATTTCTTTCATCTTTATTTTTTAAACAGGTGTCTTTAAGATGGTGAGGAATACAGATATAAAGGAAAGCAGCCTTCTGTGAACTTGGATCCAATGTTAATGCCACCCACCCACCCACTCACTCACCCTTTCTGTGCACAGTTGTTAACTGAGCATAGCCAACATAACATTGATGAAATTTTGGCACTTAGCACCACAAAATATAAAAATAACCAAAGGTTACAGTTACTGCAAAAAGCCAAAGCCAAACTGTCCCCTCACCCAATTACACATTTAACAGCTTCGCTATTTAAGATAAGCTATTTAAACATAAACTGTTTAAAAAGTTCCATTACAAGAAAATGGAACCAAGAGTTTATTAATTTTTTTTATTTTTTAACATGACTTTTCTTTCCACATTATGAATTTAACTAAGATACTATCAAATAGAAAAACAGGCACAGAGATAACCTAAAGCAGGAAGAGGGGCAGGGCATTTGAAGCCAGTTGAATTGCAAAGGCAGCTGTCCAAGGAAGAACAGAAAAGCCTAAACTGTGCAATTGCCAATGGCCTATTAATGCAGAAATAGAATGGAGTAAGCTTTAGCTGCTTGACAAAGCCACGGGAAGAGGCCTTTCCTTAGTACAACACCTTACCTCTCCTCACCAGTTGGAACAGCAGTGAGATGGATGAGACTAGACTATGACAACTTGGGATGTAAACAGGAAATACGATCCTGCCCTATTTCATATCCCAACTTCACCCACCCAGCACCAACACAAACAAAATAAAATCGAACCCAAAACAACAAGCAAGAGTAGTATGAGATCTGCTAGTCTTGCACTTGTTTTAGGGCATGTAATGGAATGTTATATGTGTGGTTTTTAGTAATGGGGGTGGTAATGGTCACTAACAGAGCAGATGGCAAAAATTGCATAAAGGACAGTATCTGAAGAGTTTATGACCACAGAAAAATGGCTGACAACTACAGACAATTTCCCCCTTGATATTCAATTATAAAATTGAAAGGGACAAAAAGAAGCCTTAAAATTTATCTTTTGAATTAAAAATTATCTACAAGGGATAACTCACTTTAGGTTTAAAATAAAGAAAAATCTAAACCCCAAATTATGCCTATCTAATTCACAATAGAGAAGACCCGCCCAATTTGTTATTCTTTTCCCCACTGTGCCTGGCAGAAACTGCCATGCTACGTTAGACTTTCAGAGAGAAAGCAATTAATACGTTTCTGTTCATCAGCCAATAAATGGATGTGGTCAAAAATAATGAGTGCCCAGAGGCACCACTGCCTGCAAGAAGTACAGTTTGTTATATTGCTTACAATGCAGTATTTTATCCAGCCTCTTCCAGCCAAGGACCTGTAAACGGGAGTCTGTTCCAAAACCTTCCTCCTCTTCCAGTTGTCTGTGCAATGTATTGGCACTGTTCTGCTGGGCTGTCAAAAAAACTGGTTTAGAGATGCAGCTCTTCAGTCAGGTTTTGAGCCAGTTCTAACCATGTACATTTAACTCTTTCTTTTTTTCAGTAATTAGAAAAGGGGTGGAGGGTTGGGGGTAGAGGGCCAAAGAATTCTTTGCAGTAAGAGCTTACCATAATGCTCCATGTTTAATGATTAGAACTGGAGCCTATCTAAACTGATCTGGTGAGATCTCAGGCCCACTCCAAGCGGTCAAGTGTCCACATCCCCAAACCACTCTCAGAACAAAACTTGCATCAGACATCTTGTTGACCATTTCAGCAAAAAGAGATACAAGCCAACAGGCAACTAGGACCAAAGTCCCACCTCTTTAAAATGGTTCCTCCACCCCCTGGAAAGAACCAGACTGTACGAACAGGTATTGGAGAACAGGATGACAGGGAAAAGGAAGACAGGAAAAAGGTAAGAAAGAGATTACATTCTGGGGCAGGTTACGCTCTCCTAATTCTTTGAGTAAGTCTTCGTTGCATTTCAATGTTTCTAAGTTCATGCATAAAACCAAATGAACAGGAGCTAATGCAATGAAGTATTCCTGCACTCCAGGCAAAAAAGTGTGGGTAGGAAACAAAAAGAAGATCCCTGTATTCTGAAGAATACACAGAGCTGAGGTACAAAGAGGGTTATGAGATATACAATGTGAGATGTTACAGAAGCGTCTTCTAGCCAAAGCTAATCATGCAGGACAGGAAACGACGTTCTAAGGAATGGACAGCTGAAGCCACTGTACACTTTTGTGAAACAGAAGGATGAACCTTGAATAAATTCTCAGTCTTTGTAGTACTTATTGCAATCCCATATAAAGGGTGAACAAAGAGGATGATAGCATTTACACTTTACTATTTGAAGAAATGAATACACCCACTGGTACATTCATGCATATATTCGCATTGTCAAATTGTTAGATTTGATCTAGTGACAGTGATTCAGAAGTCTTATTTCCTAAACCATTGGAATTTGAAAGTCTAATCAGCAAAAATTCTATTTATTTACATAATCACTGTACTTAACTCCTCTCCTGAATTAACAGTACAACTAACAAATTAAGAGCTAAAATGAAGTAAATTGAAGGCTACTAGACACTGCAAAGAAAATCAAGCCACTGAAAGTAAAAAAAGATAAGAAATTCCACCTTGCTTATACTTAATTAATTTAAATTAAATTATTTCTATAAGGATGGAAATGCAAAGCTAACCAATAGTAGTACTATTAACAAATCATTTTTGAAACAAATGTCTAAAATCCAGTAAAAATATCTACCAAAGGAACCCAACCTACCATACACACACAAATACAGGTAAAGAGTGTCTGAAACAAGCTTCTGCTTACTTACCGGAGAACGGGTTTGAGGTTGTGAATTCATTGTCTGAGGGGCTTGAGGGTATACCAATGTGGTTGGACCTGCATTCTGTCCAGAGGGATAAGGGGTCTGTCAAAGAATGGCAAGAACATACATTTTGAAAAACTGGGAATTCAAATTCAAAATTTTTTTTAAATAGAAGTAATTATTAATGTATTTTACGATCTTCTTAATTTGTCACAATACCCACTAACTCAGAATCAGTAGAACATTTTTTTTCAAAGTTACTGCAAACATCCTGGTTATTAACATCAGCAACCCAAAGTCTAGGTGCAAGTTTTTTTGTTTTTGTTTTTTTGGAGGGGGTCATTTGAGGCATTTTATTTCTAAGTACATATCATATTCCCAGGAAAACCACCCAAGGATTTTCCCTTCTTCATGCTTTTGTCTTGCTTCTTTATTGTCAATACAATGAAACAAACTGATGGATGGGGCGGCGCCTGTGGCTCATAGAGTAGGGCCCCGGACCCATATACCGAAAGTGGCAGGTTCAAACCCGGCCTCGGCAGAACTGCAAAACAAACTGATGGGATTGCAGCAGATTATTCTGTCATTTTTCCAGATGTTTAAGTTGCACATCAAATTGTGGGCTGATCATACGTGTTCAACCTGCCTGTGACATTCACAACCATTTTCCCAGTTCTGTGATGAGCAATAACTTCAAATTAACCAAATGTAAATATTTCATCATCACAGTTAGAAACCAGGCAATGACTGTGCAGCATCACCTAATAAAAACATGGCCTTTGTTTCTCTTTTGGACATTGATGGTGCTCTTTAGAACATCAGGCAGGGCAGGGCAGGGCAAGGTAGGGCAGGACATTCATATGCACCATTCTGGTGACACAGAAAGATGACATAAAGAGTACATGTGATTATTTGAAATCCTAAGTGCAAAGAGGAGCTATTTTCAATTCATCTATTTCTGAAATGAAAAGTGCCAACAACAAACTCAAACATTGCTGAGAGAACTTATTAGTGCTATGATGTGCTTTCCTTAAAGAAGACATCTCAGAGACACAATCAGCAGTCAACGTAGTCAACTGTTCTATTATTGCTATAATCTTGCCAAAACTTATATTTTAATTCTTTGCGTGATCCCATAAAAACCAACAATTGATAAGAACTTCCCTGATAAAAGCCTAGCATAAGTCATAATATAATCCATATACTAACTTACCATAGGTTTTTTTGTAAATAAAAATGTAAGCTTTTCATTATGAATCTACATTACATCTATACAGTGATCTATATACCTAACACTAAGGTACAACTTTGGGCTAGTTTCCTTTCTTACTCTAGTTCTACTAATTCTGGCCCACAAGATAAAAAAATGGCAGGAAGTACCTCATGTCTATCAGGTAGTTGGTACTGGATCAAAGATGATACAAAAATTATTCAAAGATTTCTCACCAAAGGTAATATTCAACATTGCTTCAGACACTAAATTTATATGTATGTATAACACTCAAATATTGAAAGGCTAGAAGTTTGACTATTTCAACTTAAGAATAAATGGTGAATGAATTTATCAATTCTTGCAACATTTAGATCAGGAATATATTTCTTCAAATTCTATTACAACATTTGCACATAGTTTTAGAACATAACAAATCTTATTCTTCATTAAAGAAAATCATTAGTATGTAATGAAGCTCTTTCAACTTAGAACATATCTTAGTGCTTTATTCTCAACATTTAAGTTGGTGGTGTTTTCAAGGATAAGCTTCTAGTTGTCAAGATACTAAATAAGAAACTGAAATATAATACTTAATAAAACCAAGAATGCTATCTCTTTCTATACTTCAAAGAATTAGGTGAGCACTTTGCTCTCTCATAATGGCTATACTAAAGTTAAGAAAAAGTAACCCAGGGTTATTCATAGAAAGTGCTAAAAGTATACATGATAGCCACATTTGACTTCATTCAATATTTTAATAATATTTTAAAAAATGGAACCAAATAACGCCACATACAAAATGAACTGAAAAAGCAGCACACAAATTAGTGTTCAGAGACAAAGTTCTTTTATTCAATAACAGCACTCTTCTTGACCACACAAATAGCCAGGGCTCTGTCCCAATGTGCCTCCTCCAGGCCATAACATTGTTCTCAAAACGATTATTATTAATAATAAGGAATTTATTTCCAAATAGCTTAGGTCTTCTATTCTAAATAGACTACAAAACAATCAAGTATGTTTTCATCTTATCTTCACATGGTATATATGCCAAGGGCTAATTCATACTGTGTGAGCAGTTTCATCTAAATGCAAAGCATACTATTTGATGTAGCCACATGTGCAAGTAATTGTTCTGTCACAATGTATGCCATTGTGCGACCAATGATATGGAATTTTTAATATCGCATTTAATGAAGAAATTTTGCCATACATCTCTCAGCTCTCTCTGAGAAATCTACATGCATTATTACGAAAATGTCTATAACATTACATCACAAATTGAAAGTGTAGAATTAAGTATAAAAGAACCCCATCTCTGTGTTAATTTAAAACATATATATACACATAGTATACACATCACATATAAAGATAAAGTCTCTTAGGAAGATATATAGCAAACTTAACTTTGGCTACTTCAGAGGAAGGAGGGTTGGAAGGAGGGTAAACTATAAAATTTGTAGGTTTTACTTTCATTATATGCTGCTATATTATGTGTTTTTCCTTTCCAAGGATCACTAGGATTATTTTTTATAATAAAACTAAGAAAGGTCAGGCACAGTGGCGAATGCCTATAATCCCAGGACTTTGGGAGGCTGAGGCAAACCAAATCTCATTTCAAACCAAGAGATTGAGACCAGCCAGATGAGGTGGTGCACACCTATAGTCCTAGCTATTCAGAAAAGCTGAGGTAGAATAAAAGCATGGCTTGAGCCCAGGACCTCAATGCTGCAGTGACCTATGATTATGCCACTGCACTCCAGGATGGATGACAGAATGACACCAAAGAGACCCTGCCTGTTTTAAAAAAAGAAAGAATAAAGAAAACCTCTGCCTTTTAGTATCCCCACCCCACCCTATGCACACACTAGAAAAATACGAAGCAAATCAGAAAACCCAATGAGAGGTCTGTTATTTTGTAAACTTCTAAATGAATTTTATATACAATTAAAACCTCATAAATTAAAATAAAGGTTGAATCAATAATATTTATTGAAATCTAGCAAAACAAAGAATAGGCTATGAGCTATGTGGATAACTAAGGCCAAGGACAGATGATTGTTTTATTTATTTTAATCTTTTAAGAAGTTTACTATTAAATCAATAAAGAGACAGAGATAGATGTAACAAGTATTTACTCAGGCAGTACATAATCCTCTGTAGCAATTTTTTAAAGCAGAGTCTTACTCTGTCACCCTGGGTAGAGTGCTACAGCATCACAGCTCACAACAACCTCAAACTCTTAGGCTCAAGTGATCCTCTTGCCTCAGCTTCCCAAGTAGCTAGGACTACAGGTGCCCACCACTGAGCGTGAGTAGGTTTCCTTTTTTTTTTTACTATTAAATCATAGCTGTATATATTAATGCATTTATGGGGTACAATGTGTTGATCTTATATACAATGTGGAATGCGTAATACATCAAACTGGTTAACAAGGCCTTCACCTCACTTATTGTGTTAAGACATTTATACACTACACTTAATGTATTTGACATGTACCCATGCAAAATGCACCATAGGTGTGGTTCTACCGACTACCCTCCCTCCATCCAGCCTCCCTCCTCCCTTCCCCTCCCCCATCCTCTTCCCTCCTTCATCTTGGGTTATAGTTGGGTTTTATCTTTTTAGTGGAGACAAGGTCTCTCTCTTGCTCAGGCTGATCTCAAGGAATTCACCTGCCTCAGCCTCCTAAAGTGTTAGTATATGAGCCACCATGCCTGGCTTGTAGTAATTTTTAAAATATAAAACATTTAATATGAAATAAATGACAGAGAGAATGCTGAAATTAACCCATATACATGTAGATGACAAAATGTACTTAGTGGTATTTTATATTGGTTGTATAGTACCAAAATTAATAAATTGTGTTGAGAAGATTAATAATTTAGGCCAGAAGTAAGGTAGTTAGCCCCCTCAACTCATCATACCTTCCTCAAAAATCCCAGAATGATCAAAATGTTGAAATGTAAAATTTGAAACTGTATAGATGCTAGATGCAAATCTATTTCTATCATCTTAGGAAATGACTTTACAATCTGAATAAGCAGACTACACAGCTATCCCGTAAGTTTAGAAAACGGGCTGCTACTACTACTACTACTATCAATTGGTAGGAGTTAATTTTGCTTTAAAATTTTTCTATAGAAGCATGTGTGTGTATATATAAATTAAGTACACATACACATACATCTGTATTCATTCTTATTAGTAGATAATACTGGATATAAATTAATAGTGAGAAACTCATCTACCTAACAAACATTTGATACTTAGATCTGACCAGAGAAACAAGAATAGTACCATGAAGGCTAGACCAGGCACCCTCAGTCTCCTGAGAGCTGTCTTCTTCAGAGACATTCAACAATGCAAACAGAACTTTCTGTCATGATTATTAAATGTTCTATATCTACATTGTCTAAAATAGTGACTATTTTATATATTTGTATAGTACATATATAATATATGCACATATTTTACAATATATGTCTACTAAACACTTGAAATATGCTTAATACAACAGAGAAAATAAATTTTTAATTTCATTCAAAGAAATTTTATTTAATTAAAACTGTTTTATTGTAGTAGATATGGTTTGTTTGGTTTTTTTTGAGATGGGGTCTCTCTATGTTGCCCAGGCTGGAATGCAGTGGCTATTCACAGGCACAATCCCACCACTGATCAGCGCAGGAGTTGTGACCTGCTCCATTTCCGACCTGGGCCGGTTCATCCCTCCTTAAGCAACCTGGTGCCCCCCCATCCCTCCTCCTGGAAGGTCACCATATTGATGCCAAACTTAATGTGGACACCCAATTGGCATAGCACACTACAGTCCAGAACTCCTGAACTCAAGTGATCCTCCCGAGTAGCTGGAACTACACTGCGTCCAGCTGTGATAGACATGTTCACATAAAATTTACCATTACCTTAACCATTTTCAAATGTACTGCACAGTACTGTTAATTATATGGACACTGTACAACAGATTGCTAAAACTTTATCTTGTAAAACTGAAACCACTATTCCAATTTAAATTTATTTCTGTACATTTTAATATCTTAGAATTTAAATAGACACATATATCCAGTGGCTACCAAGCAGCACAACACAGGTATAGAAAGCTGTCCATTCCCAAGTTTTACCCTTCTGATTTTACATATCCTGACAAACTTTTGTAACTCGAGTTTTATTTTATAGTTATAATAAAAGTACAATATAAAACACTGGAGTGGCAAAGATCTACCAATGAACTTCCTATGTAGTCTTAAGCAAGACAATTTTCTTCCTCAGCTAATAAAGACTGGAACTTTAAAACTGATTATCAAAGTATAGTCCACAGAGTCCTGGGCATCTCTGTATTCCTATTAGAGGGTCTGGAAGGTAAAAATATTTTTATAATATTAATACTAATATGTTATTTGCCTGTGCTGACATTATTGACATATTTTCAATAATGATAGAAAAGCAAGGTGGGTAAAACTACTGGTACCTTAGTAAAAGTCAAGCAAATGGTAGTCAATGATATTCGTAACCTATGAACTTTCATCATGAATTTACAAAAAGTCTTTACATTTTTTTTATTTAAAGACAGGCTATTGCCCAGGCTAGAGTGCAGTGGCTATTAACAGACTCAATCCCACTACTAATCAGGATGAGAGTTTTTGCCTGTTCTGTTGCTGACCTGGGAGGGTTCACCCCTCCTTAGGCAACCTGGTGGTTCCCTGCTGCTGGAAGGTTACCATATTAATGCCAAACTTAGTGGGAATACCCAACTGGCATACACTAAAGTCCAGAACTCTTACCCTCAAGCAATCTTCCTACCTCAGTCTCTCCAAGTATCTAGGAATAAAAGCATATATGAAACCACACTCAGCAAACTAATTTTTTTTTTTTAAGTTTTGGGGGTATTGTTTTGGGGAAGAGAGTCTATTTGGTTCTTTTTTATTTTTTTGAGACAGAGCCTCATGCTGTCACCTTGGATAGAGTGCCATGGCATCACAGCTCAGAGCAACCTCCAATTCCTGGGCTCAAGCAAGTCTCTTGCCTCCGCCTCCCAAGTAGCTGGGACTACAGGCACCCGCCACAACGCCCGGCTATTTTATGGTTGCAGCCGTCATTGTTGTTTGGCAGGCCGAGGCTGGATTTGAACCTGCCAGCTCAGGTGTACGTGGCTGGCACCTTAGCCCGTTGAGCCACAGGCGCCGAGCCTATTTGTTTTATTTTTGAGACAAGAGTCTCAGTCTGTTTACCCAGATGGTGTCACCCTAGCTCACAGCAACCTCAAACTCATGGGCTCAAGCAATCCTACTGCTTAGCCTCCGAGTAAGTACAGCTACAGGTGCCCCCCACAACACCTGGCTATTTTTGAATTTTTTGTAAAGCCAAGGTCTTACCATGTTGCTCAGGCTGGCCTCAAATTCCTGGGTTCAAGTGATCCTCCTGCCTCAACCTCCCAAATAACTGAAATTATAATCGTGAGTTACTGTGCCCACCTTATCCTTAAATTTTGGTTAAAACAAAACAAAACATTTTCTCATTCCTGATGATTTCAAGTCAGTATGTGCTTCAGTATCTCAAATTTGGCCGAGTATAAAAAGTTATCTCATTGTGATCCTAAAATGATGTTGCATCCACACTGCTTATAGCAGCGGTTCTCAACTTGTGGGTTGCAACCCACAGGAACTGTATTAAAGGCTTGCGGCATTAGGAAGGTTGAGAACCACTGGCTTATAGGAACCTTTTACCTTGTGAGATTTTTTTCCCCCTATGTTCTATAGAAGTGGGGTAAATTTCACATTACACTGCAATAAAATGATACATATAAGAGAATCAACAAAAATTAGCACAGGACATCAGCAAAACAGCAGACTAGGAAGTTCCAGGTTGACACTGCCCCACAGAAACACCAAGTAAACAAAGATATACTGAGTAAAGCATCTTTGTGAGAACTCTTTAAGCACATGTAGCAAACAAGTGAATGCCCAATCGGAAAAAAAAAACCATACTCAAAATGATATAGGAAATTAAGAGGCCACCTGCTGCAATTAGGACAAGTGGGGAGAAATTCACCCAGTTCCCAGCTTCTCTCTAATGAAAGAAGAAAACAACTCTGGCTTGTCTAGGGGGTGCCCACAAGATTGGTTTCTTTTTTTTGGTTTATTTTTTTCTTTATTAAATCATAAAGAGGTAGATGATGTATACATTAATGCATTTATGGGGTACAACATGCTGATTTCACATACAATATGGAATGCTTACATCATACTAGTTAATATATCCCTCACCTCATTTACTTAATTATTGTGTTAAGACATTTATACTCTATACTTAACAGATCCGACATGCACCCTTGCAATATGCACCATAGATGTGATCCCACCATTCGCCATCCCTCCATCTGGCCTCCCCCCCGCCCCACACGCACCCTTCCCTCCTGCATCCTGGGCCATAGTTGAGATCTAGTCTTCATATGAAAGTGTGAGTGATTGTAAATTGGTTTCATAATAGCACTGAGTACACTGGATACTTTTTCCTCCATTCTCGAGATAGTTTACTAAGTCAGACACGTTCTAGCTCCATCCATATAAACATAAAAGAGATAAAGTTTCCATCTTTCTTAAGGCTGCATAATATTCCATGATATACATATACCACAATTTATTAATTCATTCATGGGTCGAGAGCATTTGGGATTCTTCAATGACTTGGCTATTACAAACTGAGCTGCAATGAACAATCTGGTGCAAATAAATATCTTTGTTATAAAGTGTTTTTGGTCTTTTGTATATACTCCTAGTAGAGAAACTGCAGGATCAGATAGCACATCTACTTTTAGATCCCTGCGTATTCTCCATACTTCTTTCCAAAAGGGACATTATTAGCCTGCATTCCCACCAGCAGTGCAGAAGTGTTCCCTTTTCTCCACATCCACACCGACATTGACTGGTTTCTGTTTTACCTGACTTGGAGTCTTGATGAAAACAGGGGCTAAGTTTGGATATCAAGTTAAAGGTCACTGAAAGCAACAGCAGGCACCAAGATGTATGAGAACAGAACAGGAAGACTGTATTACCTGCAGGTCTCTGAGGTCAAAAGACAACAGAGAACCAAATACAACAGAACAACTAAGGTGGAACCTTAGGGTAATCAAGATGTTTTTAAAAAGCACCCATTTATCTGGAGATTAGGGAAGAAAGTGCACATACTGGCTCAGTGAAGCACATGCACAGAAAAGATTGACTAAACCTTAAATTAGCCTTCACACTGGGCTGATGCTTGTTGGTTTTCCCCATCACAGAACTAGTCTGCAAAGACTGGAAGAGGTGGCTGCTTAAGTGCTCACTGCTTTCATAGGAAAGCATTACTCATTCAAAGGACAAAAACAAATCTTAGAAACCAATTCTAAGAAACACAGACTTTGAGTTAGTTGACAAAAACTTTTAAATTGTCTTAAATACAATCAACAAGCTAAATAAAGGGAAACAAAGGCCAGGAGTGGTAGCTCAAGCCTGTAATCCTAGCACTCTAGAAGGCCAAAGCAGGTGGACTGCTTGAGCTCAGGAGTTTGAGACCACCCTAAGCAAGAGTGAGACCCCATTTCAAAAAAAATATATAGCCAGGCGTCATGGTGAGTGCCTGTTGTCTCAGCTACTTGGGAGGCTGAGGCAGGAGGATTGCTTGAGCCAAGAGTTTGTTGTGAGCCATAACACCATGGCACTCTACTAAGAGCGACAAAGTGAGACTCTGTCTCAAAATAAATAAATAAAATAAAAAAAGAAAAACAAGAACAGAGAACTGAATGTAATCAGGAAAAAATATGAATAATACTATTAACAAAGTGATGGGGTCCAGGTGTAGAGACATCCTTATACTCTAGGAGGTCAAGACAAGACGGTTACTTGAAGTCAGAAGCTTGAGAACAGCCTGAGCAAGAGACCCCCATCATTATCAAAAAATAGAAAAAGTAGCCAGATTTTGTGGAGGGTGCCTGTATTCCCAGCTACTTGGAAGGCTGAGACAGGGTAACTGCTTGAGCCTGGGAGTCTGAGGTTGCTGTGAGCTAGACTCACGCAACAGAACTCTAGCCAAGGCATCAGAGTAAGAATCAGTTTCAAAAAAAAAAAAGAGAGAGAAAGATTGAGGTTCAACCTGTATTAATGGGCAAAGAACTCCAGTTTTGCAAGATGAAAAAGTTTATGGAGATAGTGGTAATGTCAATGTACTTGATACTACTGAGTTGTACACTTAAGGATTATTAAGGTGGTGCTATGATTTAGATATTCGACCCCTCCAGATCTCATGTTTAAATCTGGTCCCCAAATATTAGAAGTGGGGAATGAAAGATGTCTAGGTCATAAGGGAAGATCCCCCTCATGAATGGCTCAATGCCATTCTCTTGGGAGTGAGTTCAAAGACCCTGGCACCTCGCTCGGCTCTCTTTTGGTTCCATACTCTCTCCCTTGGCCTTCCGTCCTTAGTGGAAGTTTCCTGAGATGCCTCAACAAAAGCAGATATTGCCGCTATGCTTCTTGTATAGGCAGCAGAATCATGAGTTAAATACATCTCCTCTTTCTAAATCACGCAAGCCCAAGTATTCCTTTATATAGATAGCAACAAAAGAAGAGACGAACAGTGAATTTTATGTTTTTTGTATTTTACCACAATTAAAAATATATTTAAACTACCTCATTAGGTAGTTTGTCTATTATCAAACAAATTTGTTTCAAAGGCATTTATCCCATTTTACTACCTGGTTGTCAGATTAAAATATATCTGTACATATATACTTATACACTCTTGTAGCATGTTAAATTCTATTTATTTTTTTAGAGACAGGGTCTTGGTCTATAGCCCAGCATGGAATACACTGGCACAATAACAGCTCACTGCAACCTCAAACTCCTGAGCTCAAGCAACCTTCCTGCCTCAGACTTCTGAGTACACGGGACTACAGGTACATACCACCATGCTTGGCTGGTGTTTCTTATTTTTTGTAGAGACAGAGGTTTTGCTACATTGTTCAGACTAGTCTCCAGCTTCTCAGCAGTGATCTTCCGGCCTGCTGCTTTCCAAAGTACAGGCATGAGCCTCCAAGCCCAACCAAATTTTAAACAATACCTAACAAAATAGAACTGTCTGAACATTGCCAATTTGATACGATACTACAGTCTACGTGAAACTCCTAACCGCTAAAAAGCTATACAAAACCATCCAAACAGATTTTTTTGTTGTTGTTGAGACAGTGTCTCACTCTTGTCACCGTGGATAGATTGTCGTGGAGTTATAGTTAACAGCAACCTCAAACTCTTGAGCTCAAGGGATCCTATTGCCTCAGCCTCCCAAGCAGCTAGGACTATAGGTATCTGCCATAATGCCTGGATAATTTTTTTCTATTTTTAGGAGAGATAGGGTCTCGCTCTTGCTCAGGCTTGACTCAAACTCCTCAGCCCAAGCAATCCGCCCACCTCAGTCTCCTCAAAGTTCTAGGATTACAGCCAGGAGCATCTCCAATACAGATTTTAAAATCAACAATTACCAACCTGCACAAAACATGATACCTTTCCTAAATATCAATGAAGGGGAAAAAACAAGTTTATATTTCCATAAAAGAAAAGAAAGATCCAAGCAGAATAATTATTTTCCCACCTAGTAAACAAAGAGTTGAGAAAAATATTTTCTTTTCTACACGTCAACCAGGGGTTAATGACGTACCTCTCCCAACTGCCAACCGCACAGGAACTAAGAAACCACTTTCTCTTTTTCTAAATCTGATAGATGAGCCTGCTTAAAGCCATTTTCTTGTTTGTTCTATGAAATATGCCAAAACACCATGCTTCTTAACTTAGGTTTTCACACCTAGATAATTTTTTTTTAATAATTTTATTAAATCATAATTGTGTACATTGGTGCAATCATAGGGCAGAATGTGCTTCATATACAATCAGAAACATTTTGATCGTACTATGAGAGATAGCCCTCATAGCATTTTCAGATAATTTTAATAGAAATGATCCATCTGCTATTTAT
>CAUYRH010084060.1:0-54970 GCA_963574655.1 Perodicticus potto
CAAAGTTTATTGATCCATTCATGTATCGTTGGGCTTTTGGGCTTCTTCCATGACTTAGCAATTATGAATTGGGCTGCAATAAACAATCTGGTGCAAATATCTTTGTTGTATTGAGATTTTTGGTCATCTGGGTATATACCAGTAAAGGAATTATAGGGTCAAATGGCAATTCTATTTTTAGATCTCTGAGTATTCTCCAAACGTCTTTCCAAAGCAATGCAAATCAAAACTACCTTGAGATATCATCTAACGCCAGTAAGATTAGCCCACATGATGAAATCCCAAAACCAGAGATGTTGGCGTGGATATGGAGAAAAGGGAAAACTTCTGCATTGCTGGTGGGATTGCAAATGTAATTCAAATTTTTAATTTATTTAGAAATCCCACTGTAAGCAAGTGGTACTGCAGTTGCGATGGGAAAGAGCAGGAAAATAACGAGGGTAAGGGGACGAGCCCCCATGGGTGTCCTAGGGTCCACTTTTAGGGTCAGAGTCCACTTAGATATTAGATAATGTCATCATTCATTTAACTCTTTTGCTTATTGCTAAATCCCTAGTCTATAGCACATTCCTAAAAAAATAAATGTTTGTCAGTTGTTTCGGTTAATGATCAAATAACGAGTAAACGTTTACGGTTGGAGTTTTATAATCAGGCAAGGATGACCCTGGTGGGACAGCTCTGTTGAGAGTGTGCTGATCATTACCCACAGGACAGACAACCTGCACAGGCACCCAGGACCCGCACACACATTCTGTTTTTGCCATCTTGAAATTCTTAACAATTTTCAAACAAGGGGCTCTGCAAATTATGTAGCCAGTCCTGATCCGAGATTTCCATCAGTAAACACAGGAATGTCAGTGCGTAAACCAAGGGGTACAAATCTGTGGGCTCTGGAGTCAATCAAATATTTTTGCCCCACAGAGTGTTTATTTAAAATATAAACAAACTTTTATTGAGAACAGTTTTAGATTCACAGAAAAGTTGCAAAGATAATAGAGTTTCCATATATCCCTGGCCCTTTTACATTTGTCACAACTAACATCAGAACATTATTATTACTAAATCCCATAGAGTATCCAAATTTTTCTAGTTTTCTTCTAATGCTCTTTTTGTGTTCCTGAAATCAATCCAGATTAATACCACATTTTATTTATTCAATGTGTCTTTTTAGGCTTCTCTCGACTGTGATGTTTTCTCAGACTTCCTTTGGTTTTGATGAACTTGACAATTTTGTGGAGTACTAGATGTTTTGAGAATTTTCTTCAGTTTGGGTTTGAGGTTTGTCTGATTTCTTTTTTTTCGTGGTTAGATGGGGCTTAAAGATTTTTGGGAGAAAGACCACAGAAGTGAAGTGACTTTTCATCATATCACATCAAAAGAAAGGGATGAGCGCCTGTAATCCAGCACTCTGGGAGGCCAAGGCGGGTGGATTGCCTGAGCTCACAAGTTCAAGACCAGCTTGAGCCAGAGCAAGACCTCGTCTCTAAAAATAGCTGGGTGTTGGGGGGGGGGCACCCATAGTCTCAGCTACTAGGGAGGCTGAGGCAAGAGAATCACTTAAGCCCAAGAGTTTGAGGTTGCTGTGAGCTGTGACGCCACAGCACTCTACCGAGGACAACAAAATGAGACTCTGTCTCAAAGAAAAAAAAAAAAGTATATGCTGTGAACATGATTTATCAGTATTAATATTAACCTTAATCACATTGTACTCTTTAGAAGCAAGTCGCCAAGCACAGCCCCCACTCAGGGGCTCCATTTCCAACTTACTTGCTGCATAAGACATTTGTCTATTCCCCACTTTTATTATTCAACTGTTTATTTTTATCAGTGTAGACTCATGGATATTTATTTTGGGTTAGGCCAGGCATGGTGGCTCACACCTGTAATCCTAGCACTCTGGGAGGCCAAGGCGGGTGGATTACCTGACTTCAGGAGTTCGAGATCAGCCCGAGCAAGAATGAGACTTCGACTCTAAAAAATAATGAGGGCTTGTGTTGGGCACCTGTAGTCCCAGCTACTCAGGAAGCTGAGGCAAGAGGATTACTTGAGCCCAAGAGCTAGAGGTTGCTCTGAGCTATGGGTCACGGCACTCTACCAAGGGCAACAAAATGAGACTCTGTCTCAAAAAAAAAAAAAAAAAAAAAATCCTTTAGGTTATAATCCAATATACTCCAACTATTTTGTTGCTCTTTTTTTTTTTCCAGTTTTGATCATTCAGGAGCTCTTTCAGTTTGGTTCCTATGTCCCTTTGTCATGTCCCCATCATTGGGTTTTTATTGAGCCCTTCCTTTCTTTCTGGCACTATGAGGTGGTCCAAGCTATCTTCTGTATTTCCTGTCCCAGTCCAAGAAGCAGACATTTCTGCAAGGAGCCGTGATTCCTTTCATTGAAGAATGACGTCAGAAACTAAGATCTGGATGTGGCATGTGCTTGGTGCTACCAGGGTGTTTTTCTTTCTTTTTCCTTCCTTCCTTGTTTAGATTTTTTAATTTTTAAAATAAAGCTTTTTGAAAAGCTTTGTCAGCCTTTTTGAAAAGCCAAGTATCAAATGCACGCAATACTAATAGGAAGTCAGTAGACAAATTAATACAGGTCCACAAAAAAGAAAAACTCAATTTAATTCAAGCCAGGAGGAGGGAGTGGGATTGGTGTGCTCTCACCTAATGGGCACAAGGTAAAGGTGTATGTCACACCTCCCGGGTGAGGGGCACAACTACAACAGGGACATTACCTAACAAATGCAGATGCTGTAACCTAATCGTTTGGACCCTCATGTTAGTCTGAAATAAAAAATAAAATAAAATGAAGTCAGTTTATAGAGTCAACTTCTAGGCTGAGTGAACTATAAGGGAATAAATAGTGTTAATAAATAAAATGTTTAATGTGTTTGAATTAACCAATATTTAACTATGAGGTGATTTCAGATAACTTAGATTTTTGTATTCTCTTGGCAAACCAGAGGGTTCAGCAGCCCTAGGCCTATATTCCTGCTGGACAACCATTAGCTACAGTGGAGAGGTGTTTGTCCTTTCCTACGTGTCACCCTCTCCAGGTTGTCACAGCCTGCACCACTCCCTGTGGCTCACACTCAGACTACTTTACTCATTAATGTTCCTTTATAACCCCTGAAGGCATTTGAACCTGTAATTCCTGGTTCGAAACCTATTCAAGTAAATTATTTGCTTGAATTACACAGTTCAGTCCATGATCTAGCTGGACTTTGACCCAGTGATGAGATTTTAGAGCTACGTCTCTGGTTTATCCCTGTCCCACCAGCTTCCCTTCATGGGATCTAATGTGCATGTGCAACAGCTCACCACTTCCTTCTTGCTCAGTCCCTGCCACAGCCCCTCCACGTCAGGTGGAAAGAGTTCTCAGAGAGTCGTCCCCTCAGCCCTGTGTGTGGGTGGGTCTTTGCCGTAGAGTCTGCTCTGAACTTCTTTGGCATGTTTCCCTTTTTTAGACCCTTTCTGTCTGGAGAAGAACCCTCAACAGTTGCCTTCCTGCCTCAAACTAATTTCTTTCTTTTTTTTTTTTTTTTTTTTTTTGCAGTTTTGGCCAGGGCTGGGCTTGAACTCCCCACCCCCGGTATATGGGGCTGGCACCCCACTCCTTGAGCCACAGGCACCGCCCATCAAACTAATTTCTTCCTGGTCACCGTTCCCCTCTGGCTGTGCACAGTACCCCTCCGGTTGGGTTCCCATCACTGTTCTTTCCGGGTCTCCCACCAAAAGAGGTTCAATTCCTTTTACTGTCTCCTTTGCTCCTGGATCCTCCTGTTATGTATCTCGGGATTATTTGTCAATCAGACCTGACATATTACAGACTTCCATAACCCTGGACAACTGCCTCTTTGATACTTTTCTATTTAGATGGAAATAGACACATCCGTACAAATAGACTAAGTACACTTTGAAGAAGGAGATGTTTCTTCCTCAGTATCTAGAAACCAGATAAAAAGATGCAGTTCTGTCTGAGCGCTGCCAAGTGTGAGGAGAAAAACGTGGGTTAGTTTTCTGCAGCCTTGCTGCCTTAGACTTGACAACCCCACCCCATAGCAGTTCCCTGGAGATCTTTGCACAGTACAGTGGTTTTCTGACTGACTCAAGGGCCACTGCTTGGAGTCAGAGGAACCTAACCAAGCGTGGGACACTCTTCACCATCCCCACATTACTCTGCTTTTTGTGCCCATTTGTGGTCAAAATTATCACAAAACTGGGTGTCTTTTAAACAACAAAGATTTATTTCTCACAGCTCTGGAAGCTGGGAAGTCCCAAAGATCAAGGTCCTAAAAAATGTAGTGTCTGGTGAAGACCAACTTTCTGGTTCATAGATGGCAGGTTTTTTGCCTTAACCTCACATAGGGGGAGGAAGAGGGTTCTTTTCTTATAAAGGCACTAATCTCATTCATGAGCTTTCTGCCTTCATGACCTAATTACCTCCTAATACCATCAGCTTGGGAGTCAGAATTTTAACATGTGAATTTAAGGGGGTGGGCATGCCCACTCCATTGCATTCCCTGACAAATACTTAGAGAACCACTGTGCTCTGATATGTGATGCCAGGGATATAACTGAAAAGAAAGATACTTCCCTTGACATTCAAAGTTTTCAGCCTTCTGGGAGACACATATACACACACACATGCACACACGGACAATTATGAAGACTATGGTGTAAGTATTATCACCGGAGAAATACGGGGTGTTATAATATACCTAACTAGACTAGGGGTGAATTGGGCATTCTAGAGGAAGTGATAAATTAGTTGAAGTTTAAATAACAAGTGGGAATTAGCCATACAAAAAGGAGTAGCTGAGGAAGAGGTTTCCAGCTGCCAGCCCTGAAGCATGTGGCAATACCCAGAAGTGAGAGCAAGAGAATCTTAGCTCTGAATGGCTGGAGAATCCCATAGAAGTTGGAAGGATTGTGATGATTTTGCAGAGCTACACATGTATGAATCACAAAGGGCCGTGCCTCCCATGTTAAATAGCTTTGCTGCCACCTTCAAGGAAGTGGGAAGTTGCTTTAGAGTTTAATGCACAAAGACAGACTTCCTGGTTAGATTTGCATATTAGAAAGATTGTTTACCTGCCAGGTGGAGATTGGGGAAATGCATGAATAGAGGAAGAAAGTTCAGTTAAGGGGGAGCCCTGTAAACTAGGTGGAAATGGAGATGGGGGTGGCTTGAGCCAGGGAAGAGGCAAGGGGTTGAAGAGAAGTTTGTAGATGAGAAGCTATTCAAGAACAGACTTGGTATTAATTGCCTTTCACATAAGGGAAGAAAAATTCTGCTGGTGAAAAAGAGAAGGTTTTATTTGTGAGGATATTCAAAATATCACATCCATGACCCAGAATCTGGATCATTTTCACATTCTGATTTGGGCTCATGATCAAACCATTGGTACTTCCAGCCTAACTTTCCCGTACTAATGATGTTCATTAACATTCAGTTCTCGGCTCACTATCTCATTTGGCCCGTTTGATTTTCAGCAAATTGGGCCGGTTGAAACTAGCTAGAGTTCATTTTTAATGTTTTGGGTATTTTTTTTCGTCAATCCATAGTGAATACCCTTCTCAGGTTTTCTTGGGTCTTTCTTTACCTACTTCCACCTCCATGTCTGTGCCGTGACAGCAGAGGGTAAGGGCAGGTGCCTTGGGGATGGGGCAGGGAGTGGCTTTGGGAGCTGAGAAGTGGCGCTGGCAAGTAGAGGGGCATGTAACAAGGAGGCACCCTGTACCCCCTGTTGCTCCCCTGTGTGGCTGAGAGCACACTTCCCACCCCCGGCACATGGTGTGTCTGAAAGAATTAATCCCTTGAGAACATGTAATCACATGCTAGTCCATGTACTTGCCTCTCTTTTGGTCCAACCACCATGGTAACAGACTGGGGGGAGCACAGAGGGGCCGGGAAGGGCAGAGGAAGAGAGTTGGAGGTAGAGTGGTAGCCAGTTGATTTCTAACCATTTGCAGCTGTCAGTGTGTTTGGAGACTGTTTTTATTTTTCTTGTTTTAGGCAGAGAATCAAAGTCCTGCTACACGGATTGTTTTCCTTGGCATGATGAACAGACACTTTCTTGAGGAGCGCACTGAGATAACACAAAACATCTGCCGAGGGGAATGAGTCCTCTGCAGCTGAATTTCCATCAGCATCTGCAAGGGCAGAGGAGGCTTCTTTATGTAAATAAACACACACACACACACACACACACACACACACACACACACACGTTGCATGAGGCAGCACAATGTGGATGGATATGAGGGCAAGGGAGAGACTCAGAGGAGGGGGCTGTGTGCTTTTGAGAAACATCTGTGGTGTTCAGCGCTTGTTTCCCTCCTTGGGATCCAATTGCATTTTGTTTTGCAAGTATTTTGGAAACGGCATGCTCTCAGCCACACTGCCAGAGGAAGTCTGTTTTCTTTTCCCACGTGTGTGGGATGTTGTTTTTATTCATGAGCTATTGAGAATGAGTGATTTTCATGACTTGTCAGGGGATTTTCACATGTGCCTTCCTATTACTGTACTCCAAAGACAAAGTGGACAGCGCGAGAGCTCTCAGACAGAGTGTGGGTTTCGAGGAGAAATGTGGGCACTTCCAGTTGTTGTTCTCAATGTGCCATTGGGGCCTGGAGGACTGGCTGGGGCCTTATGCTTCATCATGTCTCACATGCAAGTGCTTTGGCCAGCTCACCTGTCTTCCCTTTTATTGTATTTCTTACAAATCTACTTCACAGGAAAGTGTGTCCTTTGGAGACAAGACCCCCGTTTCATTTACCCTCCCCCTGACCCACCTTGGCTTTGACAAGGACGAGCTGTCTTCCTAACTCTTCCTCGCGTTAATCACATTGGCTGCCATCTTCTAGAGGCCTTAGTGTGTCTGCCGGCGCCATACCCCTCCTTTGATCCTCACAATCTCATGAAGAGCCCAGTGTTATTACCCTTCTCAGATAAGGAAATGGAACCGTGGAGAAGTTAGCAAACTTGCTTAGGGGCAAGCAGCACGGAAATTCCACAGCGGGAATCTGAACCTGAGTATGATCAGTGTCGGAGTCAGGCACTTCCACACTTACAAACCCAGATGACACTAGGTTCGGATAAGTAAGAGCCAACTACTCTCTCCCACCTTTGTCTTATAACAAGTTTCATTTCCCCAGTTTGCCAGTCATGTTGGAGTGAGATGAAAGGAGCTGTAAGAACCCTGCAAAGCTTCCTGGCATCGTGGAAAGAGCATAGGCTCTGGAATCAGACAGACTTGAATTCAGATCCCTTTTCATCACCAACTAGCTCTGTTAATCTCAAGTCAATCCCTTCACCTCTCCGAGCTTTGACTTCAGAGTGTGCAGATGACACAGGAGGTCGACTCTTGTTCCAACAGTCAGCAAGTACCTGTCTCATGCCCACCCCCCTTCATGCTCCGTTGTAGGTGCAAAGGTGACAGCTGTGAGGAGGATGGACAGCCCCCCTCAAGAGAACAGACCCGAGGTTGGGATTGCCACAGATAAATGGAATTGCCATCCGTGGTCTGTGCAGGAAAATGCCAGGAGCAGGATAGTAGATGACAGGGACCCAAGTCTTGGGATGAGGGGAGGCATTGAGCCAAGTTCCAAAGAAAGAAGAGGCATTGATCAGTAGACAACAGAGCTGGGGGCGTATCTGCCAGCTGCTTGTGGAACTTGGGATGTTTGGGGACAATTCTTCAGTGTCCCTACAGACAATATTTTAGTACTTACTCTCTGTCACTCCAAAGCCCAGGTTCAGCCCAGCACAGATCACAGACCAGAGTCTCATTCCCAAACATCAGCCTTTCACTTCAGAATAAAAGAGTAAAAACGATAAAAACAGGAATGCGTCGCGAGTAGCTCAGAAACTCCCCCAGTGTTATTTTACTATGGGGCTTTTGTCGACTAAAGCATTTCTGCATTTTCTGAGGGACTCTTTCCCTTCCTGGCCTCTGTAACAGGGCAAAGGAATAACACAAGCCATTTAGATAACTTATTTTCTTTCAGGAGTACCCAGAAAGGAAGGATTCAGTGGTTATTTAAGAGCTTAATGGAAGGGAGGGGAGGAGAGAGAAAGAAGAAGAAAGACAATTGGATTGAAGCGCAAAAATTACTGGAATTTTTATTAAATTTTGTTTGGGAGAAAGGAGATTTACCAAGCCAGAGATGAAAGACAAATCTGCGTGAGGCCCCAGAGAAATTATTATATTCCATGCTTGATGTAGCTCTCACTGAATGTGGCTTAGAGATCAGAAAGCTGTGGTTAGACACGTTCATAAACTCAGCAGGCTCTGTCAGATGCTGGCTCCTCAGTGAATACTGGAATCAGAGCTCAGGCTGGCCCTCTTTGGGGTTCTCCAGCTCCATTTCAGTACTGACCCGTTTACAGAGGTCAAGCCACAGGACCCAACGCATCCAGGTCCAAAGTCATACACCTGGGTGTCCATCCCCTTTTCGTGGAGTGCTCTGAATACATTTCCTCATTTCAGGCCAACTTTTTGGAGCCTGAAATTTTCCAGCTTTAATCTAAGAGTCAGGGGATGTGGCTCAGGGTGGGGTAGAGGAAGGGCACATTGTGAGACTCAGTTAGTGATGACAAATCTCTTATAGAAAATAACCTTTGATTGGGAGATCTCTATCATCAATACAGATACATTTTACCGTCTGGAATTATTGCCTGTGGTTTGTCTGGATTATGATAAGAAGAGTCAAAGTTTAACTCCAAACCTTAAGACATATGTCTATTTCAGTTAAGACTGCTGGTTAATATCATCTGGCATTAACTTTCTAATTGAGTACAGTGACTGAAAATTAACTCTCAACACCAGAAAAAAATAAGTAAATAAATAAAAAGATTGAAAGGATTAGAAAGGGGGGTTAGGGTGAGGAGAGAGGTGTTTCAGGCTCTCAGTGCTCTTCATCGCAGAGTCCTCCCTTCTCCCCCAAAGCAGCGTGCAGCCTTCTGTGCCAGGCCTGCATCAAGACTCTGGCAAAATCCTGGCTTTCAGCTGTGGGTTTTTCCCTTCCCCCAAGTTGGAGATGATGGATTCACATCTCAGCAAAATAAGAATACTGCTCTTTTCTGATTCAATCTTGGTTGATGACGTATTTCCTGCCTCTCCTATGCCAGATGCTTTTAAAGGTAGAATCAAGGTATAAAACAGCCTGTGGGTTCAGAGAACTTAGGGCAAGATAAGACATATGTATAAGAAACTTGTTGAAAATGACACAAGGTAGAATATATCCCATTGCTTAACTGAGTACCTACCACTCTACATTCTGTGAAAGTTTGGAGTGATGTATTAATACTGAGATTGTCCTCCTGAAAATAAATATGCGAGGAACTTTTTTCTTTTTTTGAGACAGAGTCTCATTCTGTGCCCTGAGTAGAGTGCCCGGGCTTCATAGCTCACAGCAACCTCAAACTCTTGGGTTTGCTTCATAGCTCACAGCAACCTCAAACTCTTGGGTTATCTTCTTGCCTCAGCCCCCAGAGTAGCTGGGACTACAGGTGCCTGCCACAACACCAGGCTAGTTTTTATATTTTTAGTAGAGATGGGGTCTCGCTCTTGCTCAGGCTGGTCTCGAACTCCTGAGCTCAGGGGATCCACCTACCTCAGCCTCCCAGAGTGCTAGGATTATAAGTGTGAGCCACTACACAGCCATGTGTGAGTAATTTAATCCCAGAGTACATATGTTACAAAGAACATTTGGTCAGTGGGATACTAACAGTTCACAATGGAATGCTTACCATCTGCAAGGCATTAAGCAAAGCCTTTTAGATGCTTATATATTTAATCTTCTCGACAACCTAAGCTACAGATAATAGTATATTCCTGGTTTTTTAGGGATGGAGAAATTGAGGCTTAAAGAGACTAAGTAATTTGTGTATGGCTACTTTTTTTTTTATTAAATCATAGCTGCGTACATTAGTGAAATCAAGGAGTACAATGTGCTGGTTTCATATACAATCTGAAATGTTTTCATCAAACTGTTTAACACACCCTTCATGGCATTTTCTCAGTTATTGAATGAAGACGTTGGCATTCTGTACTTAGTAAGCTTTGCCTGTACCCTTCTAAGATGCACCATAGGCGTGGCCCCACCTATTACACTCCCTCCACCCCAACCTCCCCGCTTCCCTCCCTTCCCATATTCTTGTGCTATAGTTGGGCTATAGCCTTCATAAGAGACCTTTAAATTAGCTTCATAGTAGGGCTGAGTACATTGAATACTTTTTCTTCCATTCTTGAGATACTTTGCTAAGAAGACTATGTTCCAGCTCCATCCTTGTAAACATGAAAGCATCATTTCACTTTTAAGAAACACAGTTCAACAGCGTCAATTTTCTGATTTCATCGTGCAAGTTTCAACCTGCTCAGCTGATCAGTGTTGCTGGGAGGGTTTCATTTGATTCTGTCAGTGCGGGTTTTATATTTTTTGATTTTTGTGTATCTCAAAACTTTCCTAATGACTCATGGATAAGAAGAAAATGGAATGGTGGTTGCCAAGACGTAGAGCAAGGTGGAAATAAGTTGTTCAGTCACAGAAGATGAAGATGTTCTAGAGATCTGCTGTACAACACAAAACTCATATTCACATAGTTAATAACATGGCATTAGGCACTTGAAAATTTGCTAAGAAGGTCTCATGTTAGGGGTACTTACTACCCAAACAAAAACAAATATGGAACACAAAAGAAAGTAAGGACACTTTCGGAGATGATGGATATATATATTACCTTGATTGTGGTGGTAGAATCCTGGGTGCACCCACACATGTGTTCTAACTCATTCACTAGGATACATTAAACATGGACAGGTGTGTTTTGTGTATCAGTTACACGCTAATAAGTTTGTTCAAAAAAGAATATTTAATGGCATTGGAAAATGGTCATAACATATTCTTAAGTTTAAAAGGCACAATAGAATTAGAATTTTAGCACAATCCTAAATATGCAATAGTTCAGACACGTATGCCTAGAATAAAACTGAAAGAAATAATATATATTTGGATGTTGGGATTAGAGTTGACTATGAAAGTCATGAAGTCAGAATACATGAAGTATTTCTGTGTTTGCCTCTCTTCCCCAAGATGAACAGGCATCAGTTTTGCAACCAGAAATAAGCAATTTTTAAAAGAAGAATAAGAATGGATTCCCAAAAGGATTACATCATCACATTCTGGGAGGTGAGACTGGTGAAGCTGAGAAGTGAGCTGTATCTACTCTATATACTTTTATACTTTTTTTTTTTTTTTTTGAGACAGAGCCTCAAGCTGTCACCCTGGATAGAGTGCCATGGCATCACAGCTCACAGCAACCTCCAATTCCTGGGCTCTAGCGAGTCTCTTGCCTTAGCCTCCCAAGCAGCTGGGACTACAGGCGCCTGCCACAATGCCCGGCTATTTTTTAGTTGCAGCCGTCATTATTGTTTGGCGGGCCCGGGCTGGATTCGAGCCCGCCAGCTCAGGTGTACGTGGCTGGCGCCTTAGCCCGTTGAGCCACAGGTGCCAAGCCTATACTTTTATACTTTTAAAAGCATACGTGACTTTCATAATTAGAAAAGAAGAATGAAGCCAAAGCACGGTGCAGTCACTGTCAACTTCGTTTCTGATCCAAACCCACCAGATGCCTTTTCAGGGTCAAGGCTTAAAGGACAGTGAATATGAAAAGCACCTGGCAGCAGCACAGGCCCAGAACGCCTTCACATCGTGGGCTGTTTGTCCTGCAGGTTCCAGGGGGTTTGGCGGTGCCATCCCAATCCCAGAGGCACAGGAGGTGATGTGAGAGCTGGGGTGGGCACCTCCAGGAAAGCCTGTCCTCGAGGGAGAGGGCGCCCGAGACAAGGACCTCCCCGCCCTTCAAGAGAACATTCCTAGAGTCTTAGACTGGAGAGGGCAACGCCAGTGGGTGGGGCTCTCAGTCCCAGTTGGGCACAACTGTCCATTTCCAGCGTTTAGACTTTATTCAGCAGCAAAGAATGCAGGATGATGTTTCTGTTTTGACAAAGGAGGTGTTCGGGGTTTGGAGTGCTGCCCAAGTGTGCAGAGGAAGCATTTTGTATTATCCACTAACAACTGCATTGTCAACATTCTTGAAGAGGAGCCTGTTCACAGCACAAACACAGAGTCACCCCAGCTCTGCCTACAATGGAACCAACAGTCATGAGCCTGTTGGAGACATCAAAAAAAATTCAGGCTCTGGCAGATTTTGCCTTGATGGCTTTGAAAAAGATCTGAGACAGGGAGGGGTCTGTTTTCAACTTGTCTAGGGATTTAATTTGCTTCATCAAATTGATTGTTCATTTTCCTAAATGGGCCTCCATTCTTAGGGCAAATTTGGTTATTTTTATCTTGCTCTTCATCAAGTATTATGACATAAGCATATTTTTCATATTAATACAAATTCTTCAAAAACCTACAGAATGGCATCCAGTATCCATGACATGAATGTGCCATAAATTGCCTCTTTGGTTGCCATCGAGGCTGTTGACAAGTTCTTATTAATACTTGCCATAAGTAATATTTTTGTGCCATTGGGCTGTGTTTGCATTTTAGATTATTTCCTTAGGACTGATTCCAAGTGAAACTACTAGGTCAAAGCCATGCACATTTTTCAGCATTTTACTTTGTCAAATTTTATTTCACGTTGCCACGGCTATATTTTTCTTTTTCAAGATAAAATGTCTTCTTTCCTAATTATAAAAGAAATAGCTATTCAATGTAAATGATTCAGATTAAAAAAGAGACAAAAATTACCAGGCAGGGGCTGGGCGCGGTGGCTTTAATAATCCTAGCACTCGTACTGGTGAAACTTATTAAATGTAGAGTATCAATGTCTTTATATAGTGATTAAGAAAATGCTATGAGGGCTATTTCTCACAGTACGATCAAAATGTATCTGATTGTATATGAAGCACATTCTGCCCTATGATTGCACCAATGTACACAATTATGATTTAATAAAATTATTAAAAAAAAAAAATCCTAGCACTCTGGGAGGCTGAGGTGGGTCGATTGCCTCAGCTCACAGGTTCGAGACCGGCCTGAGCCAGAGTGATACCTCGACTCTAAAACCAGCTGGGCATTGTGGTGGGCACCTGTAGTCCCAGCTACTTGGGAGGCTGAGGCAAGAGAATCACTTAAGTCCAGGAGTTTGAGATTGCTGTGAACTGTGACGCCATGGCACTCTATAGAGGGTGACAAAGTGAGACTCTGTATCAAAAAAAAGAAATAACAAGCCTCTGGCTTAGTGGGTGGGGTGCCGGCCCCATATACTGAGGGTGGCAGATTTGGGCCCAGCCCGGCCAAACTGCAACAAAGGGATGGCTGGGCATTGTGGCCAGCGCCTGTAGTCCCAGCTGCTTGGTAGGCTGAGGCAAGAGAGTCGCCTAGGCTCAGGAGTTGGAGGTTGCTGTGAGCTGTGATGCCACAGCACTCTACCAAGGGTGACAAAGTGAGACTCTGTCTCATAAAAAAAAAAATAGGGTGGTGTTTGTGGCTCAGTGAGTGGGGTGCTGGTCCCATATACTGAAGGAGGCAAGTTCGGGCCCAGCCCCAGCCAAACTGCAACAACAACAACAAAAAATAAATAAAAATAAATAAATAAAATTACCAGGCAATTCCACTATTGATATAACTACTATGAATATTCTTTTCAGACCTTTTCTTGTGTGCTTATATACACACACCCCTCTAACTTACTTCCTTTAATGTATCATGAACATCTTCCTAATAATTTAATTATTATGTATCTTTTAAAATAGAGAACTATAATATGGGGGGTTTTCTTAGACACACAGCACACCATGGTAGGGAGAGAAATTATATGAAAAACCAAGTTTGGACATTTTTAAGGTTCTTAACTCATATTACCAAACACTTTCCAACAGCTTATACCAATAATATCCATTCTTACTATCAATGTGTAATGATCCCGCTCTCGTGACCAATGAAAACCATTTGCAGGGTCTTCCTTTTTTTACTGAGGTCTTTCTAGCAAAGAGCAGTGTCAAGGATCTTGTCTGGTAAGTTTGACAGTTTAGGTTGTTTCCATGAAGGAACAGAAAAGACTCATAGTAACTTCCCATTGTGCAAGTGACTTAATTCTGAAAAAGATGTCGGGAGGTGGGCCTCACCTGTGGCTCAGTGAGTAGAGCGCCGGACCCATATGCCAGAGGTGGCGGGTTCAAACCCAGCCCCAGGCCAAAAACTGCAAAATAAATAAAATAATAAAATTAAAAAAAAAGATGTCGGGAGGTGTCAAAGAAGGGACCCCAGAGGACCATGAGTTCCATATATATAACTGATCTAGGAAACATGTGCTCACGGTTCTGAATTCAGATGGGGGGAGGTATTTACTGTAATGTAAAATATCTGGGGAAAGCATTGTATACAGATACTAACAACTCAATCTAAAAATCACAGTTCTCGCAATTAACAGAGTGCCAGTCTCACAGGCTAATGACAAACTCTGCCCAAAGAGCCGGTCAAACAGGGAGTGAGGAGCTGCCTAGGACTTTCAACATGGCCTAACAATTGAGACGTCAAGACGGGGAGACATGGGGATCTGCACTGTCACCTGGCTGAGGGCTTGTCATAGATGGTTGGTGTTCACCTGTGACAGGGAAGTGTCTTTGCCCTGCCCATGAGAACTATGGGAGAGCAAGGCCCCACTCACATGTGTACAGGGTCACCTGCTGTCCTTGACACTTGGGCGTGATCTACCCTTCAACGTGCAACTTAGATCCATATAACCCAGTGCATGAAGCTTCCCCAGGGAGCTTGGGGTGCAGCAGGAGGGATCTGGGGGCCTTGGGAGTCCTGGAGGTGTCTTCCCACTGTCTCGCTTGATGGTCTGGAACACTGGGTGTGGTTTGTAAACTTTTATAACCCTGCTCTTCTTCCAGAGAGAGTGCACAGGAGAAAACACTGTCCTTCAAAAGGAGCAGAGTACACTCTGTGCTCTGGCTAGGTCCTGAGAGCGTCAGTGAATTATGGGGTCACAAGCCTTCATGCCTTCCCTGGCTCCTGGGAAGGCGTGAGGACGGTAGCCACGTGGCACCACTCAGGGGTGAGAAGCATCAAAAGAGCAGGTTTCTCCTGCATGTGGGGAGGAACCTTTCTTTTCTTATCTTGTTTTGCAGAAGGGAACAGACAGTAGTCAATGGCCTGGGTGCCTTCAGTAAAGGGAGAGAGGGCTGGCAGAACATCCCGACTCATTTTCACTCACCAGCCCAGGGTCTCTCTCTCTCTGTCCATCCGCTGCTCTGTCCCTCTGCCCTGCCTGCCCCATGCCTGTGGCTTGCCTTTCCCAGTAAGTGGCAGCTATGAGATGACCTAGTCCCACAGCCAGGTCCGGCCCTGGGCAATCGCTTCCTCTCTGAGCCTCAGCTTGCTTTGCTTTATGAAAATCATGAAGCACAACCCGCAGCATTGCTGTGTGGGAGACATGATAGGAAGACCTGCAGGGACTCAGCAGAATTAGCTGTTCTGACCCTGAAGTCTTCAAGTGCAAGTGGCTCTGGGGTTATTAGCATAGTTACTCCTTATGGTGGCTGATCAGCCTCTGAGGCGCATATGCCCACAGACTGGTGCTAATAGCCCTCCAGGAGGGCTCCATGGAGGCTGCATCGATGCCTGTGCTCAATAAATGCCCAAAAAATGCCCGCTGAATGAAGGAAGCAAGGTGTGAATGAATGAATGAACCGGCTTTTGCCTTGAATAACAGCTGGCATTGGTAGACCCTTGTTGGCAGGTGCCACCTCCACTGTCCCTGATCGTCACAGGGCTATCTCTGTGTATCTGGAAGGCTGTTCCCCTCCTTCTCTCTTTCTTCTCTCCCCTTAACTCCTCCTTCCCCCTTCTTCCCTCTTTATCCCACCCTCCCTAGTTTTCTACCTGGTGAATTCCTACTTATCCTTCAGAGCCCATTTCAGAACTCCCCTCCTGTAGGAAGTTCAACTGCCCACTTGGGCAGAGGCAGGAATTTCTGCCTGGGGCATTCCCCCTGCCCCCAGCATTGCTCCTCTCAAGCCTGGGAGCTTCTGGGGAGAGGTTTAGTCTTGCCTATCTCTGTACCTGGAGTGCCCTGTCCAGGGCCTGTCGTGTCAAAGGTAAGTCCTATGTGTTTGTGAATGTCAGGATGTCACAGAGCACCAGGCTTAGTTAAGCAGGGTGATACCCTTTTGTACTGAAGCCTATACCTGGGATTCGTTAAAGTTTTTCAAGGCCCTGAAACTGCACACAAGAGACACGGCAGGTGGCTCTGCTTTGCTGTTAGTTTCCAGGGGCTTCTAGGTGATGGGCAGCCCCCGGGACCGTGCCGCTCTAGAAGACCAAGGAGCAGCAAGCTGAGGAGTCGCTGGGGATACAAATCTAGCAGTAAAGAAACATACATCTCCTTAACCAGAGAAGAGGGGTTAAAGGGGCTCTGCCTTCCAGGGCACAGCGTGGCGTTCTTGTCAGTGGCACGTCCCCTGGGCTGCAGGCGGTGGGTGGAGCCCCAGTCTCTTCCCTCATGCTCTTTTCTGCCTTTGCCATCAGGAAAGTCCGTGCTGTCACCAACGTTGACCGGCCCTGGGCATGGAAGGTGAAAAGAGGCTCCTCCCCCCCGAGGAACCAGCTCCTGAGGAGGAGACCCGGCTGAGCTACCGGGACTCAGGTCCCTCCCCAAGGCATCTCCCTCCAAGGAGACACTCCATTGTCTTGGGAGGGCAAAGGCTTCTCGGGGGCATGATATCTGTGTGGAATTTGGAAGGATCGATAGAGGTGAGTGAGGAGGAGGAGGAAGCAGACTGTCCAGCATCTAGGCATCCCTGACAACATCCGTCCAAGCTGCTCTGTTGGCATTGAAGGTCGCCGTCCTCTGCAGTCTCCAGTGGCTCCCAGTTCAGTACTACCAAGCTTCGGACAAGCTCATGCCAGCATCAAGGCAGCAAAAGCTCCCCCTGCAGCCTCTGCCGTCTCTTCCCTCCTCCACTCTGCTGTTGCCTCCTGCCTGGACAGCTCTCCTTCTCCCTCCCCCTCTCAGCTTTTTGCTTCTCTCTCCTAGAACCGTGAGCTCCTCAGTCACCATGGCGGGCCCTTCAGCGCCCAGCATAGCAGGGCGCCCCTGAGAGTTTGGGGGGCAGAAATTCCTCCACCTGAGCTAAACGCTCCTCAGGGGTGAGGGCAGCAGCTTCCCCTCTGCTGGGAGAACGGTGAGCACCGAGGCAGCCCTCAGGACCCTTCCCAAAGGGCAGGAAGGAGCCGGTGGCTCTCCGATTGCTCTCTGCTACCTCTCACCAACTCCAGAGACTGACTCCTGCCTCCGTGCCCCCACAGTCTGTTCGTGAGCGGATTTCCAGATGGACCCTCATGCAAGGGCACGGACCCAAACTTCCTCCTCGTCGGCACCTTCATCCATACTCCAAACAGACATTTGCCATGAGCCAGCCACTGTGATGTGGCAAAGGCACAAGGGACAGTCCCAGGCCCCGTCCCGAGGGCTTCCAGCCAGCGGGGAGTCAGAACTAGTCACAGGAAGCGAGAGCCTGAGGGCCGGCCCAGAGGAGGGCGAGAGCTCAGCGCAGGGGACAGGGGTGGTCAGGAAGGGCAGCGCGGTGGCGCTGTGTCAAGTCTGGTGGCACATGTGTGCATAGGTGTGTATGTGACTGGGTGTGTGCCAGGTGGAGTCACTAGACAATGCCCGGCTCTGTTGTGTGGCCACCTGGGCGTTTGGCCGCAGCACCCAAGCCTCCCAGCTCAGGTGTCTCTCCTACTGGGGGTGGGCTGACCCCCCAGAGGCCTCGAACATCTGGATCCTGCTAGGGAACACGCTGCAGGGCTCTTTTTAAAAAACTAAGGGCCTAGATTTTGAACAAACTCTTTTTGTGGGAATAATTTTTATATTCCCAAGTATTTGTGGGTTCAACTTTGCACACAATTAATTGTACTTACAAATGCCTCCTCGAGGGCACAATTAGTCACCAGCAACTCACTCTAAAGGCGCCAGAGGCTAATTGTACCCCCAAGTGAGAAGTTTCAGGTGTAATTAATTATTCTTTAATTATTAAATTTATTATTCATTGGTTGGATGCACAAAGTTGTGCTCAGATGAACTTGCTGGCACAAGGATGGCTGGAATGAAGAGGTCTGCGCCACCCTCTGGGCGAACCTCTGCCAAGGGGATGTGTGAAAAAGAAATAAAGGGCTTTCTGGCTGCCTGGCTCAGTGTGGGAAGTTCCTCCAGTGACAGTAACGAGCTGCAGAGTTGGGGCCCAAGGCCAGTTCAGAAAGCCTGTGGCCTTGGGCCCCTGGGTCAGGCAGAAGCCCTTTTCAGGCTGGAATCTGAAGTCAGCCAAACCTTCAGTAGGGTGGCCTGGGCAGACATCCCTCTCTGCACCCCACTTGTAGCAGGATACAGTGCTGATACATTACCCTTGTTGTGCAAATGGAAAGAGATTCTGTTTGAAATTACTCAGCAGGAAGCTTGGACCACGTGGAGCGGTTTCCAGCAGACGTCAGCCTCCTTGAGAGACAGTACTGTGGATGTGACTATTGAGAAATACTCTAAAGCCTGACTTACCTGTTTTGAAACCCAGATACACATATCACCTATGTAACCTTGGAAAGGCCATTCAACCTTCCAGGGCCTCAGTTTCTTCATCTGTAAAATGGGAATTCATGATAGCGGCCTGCTTCATAGACTTGGGAGGATAGAATGAGCTAGCATACATAAAGCATTTATTTTATTTTATTTATTTATTTTTTTTTTGTAGAGACAGAGCCTCACTTTATCGCCCTTGGTAGAGTGTTGTGGCTAAACTCGACTAAACTCTTGTTTAGTCAATTGTCTTGCCTCAGCCTCCCGAGTAGCTGGGACTACAGGCGCCTGACACAATGCCTGGCTATTTTTGTTTGCTTTTTGCAGTTCGGCCGGGGCTGGGTTTGAACCTGCCACCCTCGGTATATGGGGCCGGTGCCCTACTGAGGCACAGGCACTGCCCCATATGTAAAGCATTTAAAGCAAAGCCTGTCCACGGTAAAAATTAGAAGTGTTTGTATTATTTCTTTTGTACCTTCCCTGGCCACAAACCTGTTTTCATCAGAAAAACCACGGCACAAATGGTAACCCACCGACTTTGTTTAAAACACTCTATTTGTGCTGATGGCTGACTCTCAACAACTGTCTCATGTGGCCAGACAGGAGGAGGAGCTTCATTAGGATGTTCAGAGTGGTTACTTATAGCTGCGTGATGAGATTATGGGTGGTCATTTTCTTCTTGGTCTTTTCAGTATTTCTCATGTTTTTTTTTTTTTTTAGAGATAGTCTTACTTTGTCGCCCTCAGTAGAGTGCTGTGGCATCACAGCTCACAGCAACCTTCAACTCCTGGGCTTAGGCGATTCTCTTGCCTCAGCCTCCTGAGTAGCTGGGGCTACAGACGCCCGCCACAACGCCCAGCTATTTAACTGTTTTGCAGTTCAGCCGAGGCTGGGTTTGAACCCGCCACCTTTGGTATATAGGGCCGGCGCCTTACTTGATGAGCCACAGGCGCTACCCCTTGGTTTTTATTTTTAAAAATGCTTTGTTAAAACAAGAGACTAATGTGTATGCATCCAAGCAGTTGTGTGTATCCTTCTGCAAATCCATCTGCATGTCCAGACCCTCCCTAGCTGTCCTTCCAAGCCCAGGTCACAATGATGCTCACAAGTCTCATTCTGCCCTTTCCCCACCATGACCCCCTGCAGCTATGAGCTGCCGTCTTTCTCTCCCCCATCCTGCCAGGTTTCTTTCTCTCTGGGATGGCAAGTGCACACACTCTCGGCCTTCTGCTTCGCCCTGACCATCATTCCCTGAGACTTGATCTGACCGATGCCCAGGTGTCTCTCTGCTCTGTTCCAGGACCCCCAGCCAGGATCTCAACCAATGACTGCCTACATGACATGCCTTCATGTGATTTGATGTTTTATTAGGACAAAAACTCAGAACAGCACAGAGAATGATATAATAAATACCCATATACCCAGCATCAGAATTAACATGTGGTAGCTGGTAGCATTATCATACTTACTTTGTGTGTGTATATCTCTCTATATACATATATATAATTTTTTTTTGAGGCAAAGTGTCATCTGTGTCACTGAGGCTGGAGTGCAGTGGCATCACCATGGTGTACTAAAACCTCAAACTCCTGGGCTCAAGCCATCTGCCTGCCTGGCCTCCTGAGCAGCTAGGAGGGACTCCAGGAACATGCCACCATGGTTGGCTAATTTTTCCGTTTTTTGTAGAGATATGTTTTTTTTTTTTTTATTGTTGGGGATTCGTTGAGGATACAAGAAACCGGGTTACACTGATTGCATTTGTTGGGTAAAGTCCCTCTTACAATCGTGTTTTGCCCCCAAAAGGTGTGGTGCACACCAAGACCCCACCCTCCTCACTCCTTCCCTCTCTCTGCTCTTCCTTTCCCCACCCCTCCCTCATTCTTTCTCTCTCTGCTCGCCCCTTCCTCCACCCCCACCCCTGTGTCATTAAATGCCATTAATTGTCCTCATATCAAAATTGAGTACATGGGATTCATGCTTCTCCATTCTTGTGATGCTTTGCTGAGAATAATGTGTTCCACTTCCATCCAGGTTAATACAAAGGCTGTAAAGTCTCCATTGTTTTTAATGGCTGAATAGTATTCCATAGTGTACATATACCACAGCTTGTTAATCCATTCTGTAGAGATATGTTTTTACATTGCTCAGGCTGGTTTCAAACTCCTGGCCTCAAGTGATCTTCCTGCCTCGGCCTCCCAAAGTACCAGGATTACAGGTGTGAGCCACCATGTCTGGCCCTGACCTAGTTTTTGGAAATAAAACATTACAGATCCAGTTGAAGCTTCCTTCATGCTCATCTCCCGAGGGAACCACTGCCACGAACTAGGTGTGTTTCTTTCTCATTCCTTTTTTAATAATTTTACTGTATATGTATGAATATGTAAACAATTTAGTAATTTGTGTTTTGAAATATGATTTTCCCCTCAACTGTCTAAGCTCCATCCACAGTCATATATGCAGACCCAGGTATGCAGATGGATGAGGTAAGGGAGACCCTAGGTACTTACTGCCTGAGATAACAGTGGTGAAAGAGCTCTGGAGTGTGACATTAGGAAGCTCTAGCTGCTAGCAACAGAAGCTGACATCCAGCTAGCTTAGGCTTAAAATGAAGTCGCTGGCAGGCTATGAGGTCTAAATCATTGAAAGGAGGCTAGAGAACCTGGTTTAGGAGCAGACAGGAACAGGGTGGTTCCAGGAATCTGGATGGCAGGAACTAGCTCACAGAGTTGCCATAAAGCCACTAGAATGAATGCCCCCTAGTGATGCTTTTTGTCCCTTCATCATTTCACTCAAGATTCAAGATCCCTGAGAAAAAACCTTCACTAGAACTGGCCTATGCCAAAGAGAGTGTGGCTCATATAACTAAAAAAGCTGAATGTTCAGGGGTGGGGCTAGCTTCAGGTACATCTTGATTCAGGACTCAAATGACATCACTGGGACAAAATCTCTCCCCATCTCATAGCCCGGCATTGTGGTAGGAGCTTGTAGTCCCTGCTATGAGGGAGGCTGAGGCAAGAGAATCCCTTGAGCCCAAGAGTTTGAGGTTGCTGTGAGCTATGATGCCACAACACTCTACCAAGGGTGACAGTGAGATTCTGTCTCAAAAACAAACCACCACCACCAACAAAACTCTCCACATCTCTCATTTATGCATCCCCATGGTTCTCTCTCTCTGTGGTCCAGTTCCAGCCTTCCAGACTTGTAGTTTTTCCTAATCTAGAGGAAAAGCATCAGCTTTTCTACCACAGCCTTCCTGGAAAAACACTCTCTGCATTTGATTGGCCCTGATTGAGTCATGTGTCCATGTCTGAGCCAATTACTCTGGCCAGAAGAATGCTGCATCTCATTGGCTAACAGCTGGTCACATGCTCTCCTCCAGAGCTGAGAGTGGGGGACGGACAGCCTCTCAAGGGAAATTGCCTCCCCTCTACCACTGGTCAAGATATATGAACAGAACCTTTTCTGATGAAGACAAGTGGCTAACAAACATTTGAAAAAAATGCTCATTGTCCCTGATCATTAGAGCAGTGCAAATCAAAACCACCCTGAAATATCACCTAACCGTGGTGAGAATGGCCCACATCACAATGTCTCAAAGCTGCAGATGCTGGTGTGGATGGGGACAGAAGAGAACACTTTTACAGGCTGGTGGGCTTAAAAACCAGTGGGCTTGCAGACTAATACTTTTTGGAAGGAAGTATGGAGAATTCTCAAAGAACTCAAATGAGACCTCCCATTTGATCCTGCAATCCCATTACTGGCCATTTACCCAGAAGAAAAAAAAATCCTTTTATTATAAGGACATTTGTATTAGGCTGTTTATTGCAGCTCAATTTACAATTGCTAAATTGTGGAAACAACCTAAATGTTCACCAATCTAGGAATGGATTAACAAGCTGTGGTATATGTATACCAAGGAATACTATTCAGCCATTAAAAAAGATGGAGACTTTACATCTTCTGTATTAATCTGATTGATGGAATTGGAACACATTCTTCTTAGTAAAGCATCAACAAGAATGGAGAAGCAAGAATCTAATGTACTCAATCCTAGTATGGAGCCAGGAGATGATCTAATACACACCCACATAAAAGAAAAACTGAAATCAATTCAAGGTGGGGGGTGGGGGAACGAGGGAGTGGGGATTGAGGAGGCAGGAGGAGAATGGGGGTTACAGTGTATGGCGCCCCTCTTGGGGGTGGGACACAAGTAGAAGAGGGACTTTACCTAACAAATGCAATCAGTGTAACAATTCTTTGTACCCTCAATGAACCTGAAACAATAAAAAAAGGGGGAAATTGCCAGTCTTACTCAAAGAAGGGGGAATTGACACCAAGTTGGCTAAAAACAACAAATGCCAACTCTGATATACAGGCAAATAAACAAGAGAAGAGTAAGAATACACTAAAACAGGGCCACAGGCTGGTCACCGCAGGATTCGCCAGAGCCTGAGCTTTGGTCCAAGAAGCAATGTTGATAGACGATGTGATGGGCTGATTGTGGGAATAAGCAACTGTTTTAAAAACATCGGTGCTAGTTCGTGAGGCAAACCCAGGCCCTAATGACCTGGGAGGTCAGGCTGGGAGATCCTCAGAGAGCTTCTTTCCATCTAACTTCCCATAATTACTGTCAGCGATTAACTTCAAGCACATACTATATTTTCCTGGGATTATCCCCTCAAATGAATTATATGAATAATAAAGTTTCAATATTTTTTGTTGAGCTATTAATCTTGGTGAGCACAAAACTTCCTTTAATATGCTGGTACAGTGGCTGGTTTCCATCAATCAAGAGTGGTGAAGAAGTCAGGTGGGTGCAGGTGAGTCTGGGTGGTGAAACATGGGCACTTTTTGAAAATAGCGGGGGTGCGGGGCTCTCCGGTGTGAAGCTGTGCCACATTTGGGGCACAGCGCCTCCAGGCGGCAGAGCGTGCCCGGCCTGGAGAGCCTTCCATTTTAGGCTTAGTGTGGGAAAACATCCAAGAATGGGTTTAATATTCACAGGGAGTGTTCACCAGAGGAAAGAGATGATCGAAAAAATAGTTCATAAACCCAAACCAGTCATTATTAAAGTGGCAAAAACACAGTGCTTTTGCACAGAATAGTTTACATTAAATTAAAAACCATAACTTATCTCCGAGACACACCATTTAGTACATCTGAGGTTAAATATGGTTCATAGCAGCTCTTTCAATTAAATTGTTCTTCATTCGCTCTGGTAAACTATATTAAACATAATTTCCTGAAAAGTAACAGAGATCATTACTCTGTTTGCAAATTGATACCATGTTATTGAAAATAGGAAAAACTTGCAGGGTTATTTCAGATCACTGAATTTTTAAAGAGAACCTGATATTGGCAGAGAGGTTATGCGGAAAGCCCAGATTTCTGGCTGCCTGGTGAAGGCAGGGGAAGGCCTGTGGAGAGCGGAGAGGGGGCCAGGGAAGCATAAGAACCAAGCAGGTTGGACCTGAGGTTGTCCCAGGACTGGGAAAGAAGTTTCCTAGAGTCCAACATCCTTTCATTATGATCACAATGTCCTCATCGCTGGAGAGTTCAAGACTGCTACAGTCCAGGTTGGTTTTGAGTTGTTTGTTTATGTTTGACATCATGGGTCATTCTATTCGTCTACACTGACTTAGGAGACTTAGCTGGCTTTGATCTTTGCCCATCCTGTCAGAAAGGCCTGTTACATTTACATGGAGCAAGGCTGTCTCTTCACTCTGCTTTCCGAGTCTCAGTCACAGAATCATTTCAAGTTCATAAACAAAGCCCCTTCTCCAGGTTTGATGCAGCTCAAGAGAAGCATGTGGCTTGAGAGACTGTCACACTGGCCTCAGGCTTCACCGCCATTCTCCAGTGATTTGGCAATGGGCAGATTGAAAGGCAAAGCCCAGTCAAAACTCAAGTCCCTTGTAAGGGGGCAGAGTCTCAGAGAGCCAGGTGTGGCTTTAAGTCAAAGCCATCTGTTCATGGCAGTAGGGTGTGATGTCAGGCCTGCGGGGACGCATGTCGCCAGGGGAACGGCCCAGAGACCTCAATGGAATCACAGATGCACAGGAGGGGGGTGAGCCCTCCTTGAGCGAAGGTGTACACAGAGGTGTGCCTCGTTGCTCTGGCCATAGTGGAGTCATTTGTGTAGCGGGGTGCACAGATGACGACATCTTAAGTTACCCCAAGAATGTCCAAGAACGATCATCGTGATGTGGTCTCTTCAGAGCCGACTAATTCACCCCAAGAAACATTTCTTTTACCCCATAGATGTCTTTGCCCTACTGGGAACAACACATATTTGCTGAAGCACTATTTAGAAAAATACCACTGGGATGCCTGGCAGCTGAAACGGAGGAGTCCTTCAGTTAAGGTCACGCCAGGCCTGTCCCACAAGGCTTGCAGCTCCTCCCAACTCTGTTCCAGGCCCCCCTGGGCCAACTTGGACCTGGATGTCAGGCTCATGGTGTGCGCCTCCCATCGACCCGTAGATAGGGACAAACACTGTCATGTGCGGTAAACTCCAGAAGTGAAAACTGTTCCCCAAAGGACAGACCCGGACGCACTCCAGCACCCTACCCACTTCCCCAAACTCTTGTCAACATCTGATATCAAGCTAAAAGTTTGGGCCAGTCCGGTAAGTAAAAAAGTTACCTCATTGTTGCTTTAATCCACTTTTTCCTGATTATTAGCATTTGTATTTCATCTTGTATAAATTCTGTTTGTAGTCTTTGCCCATTTTTCTATTGGCTTGTTTGTCTTTTTATTATTAAATTGAAGCATTTCTTCATATAATCTGACTATTATTACCTTGTCTGTCATATTTGTTGCAAATAATTTTCTTCCAGTCCATTTCTCTTTTAACTTAATTTATGGTTTGTTTTTTTTCCTATAGAAATCCACTTTTCTCCAGAGACATCCTCATTCATACATAAGAAGCCCGGACAAGGATGCCCACTGCGGCGTCAATTTTAATATTGAGACACTGGGAAAACCTCTTTGTCCATCAATAAGGGACAAGTTAAACAAACCAGCAACACATCCATATTAAGTACTGGACTACTAAGCTGTAGAAAAAAGACAAATGAGGCCAATACTCGTTTGGTGCACATGGTAAGGCAAATTACAAATAATATGTACAGGATGATATCATTTAAATTAATAAAACCCCAGCAGATAAAAAAGCCTCAATGACATATTTATTTGCATGATACTTGTATATGTTTATTATTTATAAATGCATAGAAATAAATCTGAATAGATCCACACTATACAAATGCTCGTGGTAACTTTGGAAAGGAGCCTAGAATTGGAGGTGTGAGTCTCAGAGATTTGAGTTGTATTGTTTGTATTATTATTATTTAGATTAGATTTATCTGTATTATTTGAGTATGTCATAATGAAACTGTATTCCTGTATTATATGGGTCAGTGATGTAGAAAAACTGGCTTGTAACACAAGTTCTACCAGATCCTGTGAGACCAGCAAGAAGCGTGGACACACCTGGGCCCACCTGTTTCATTTGTGCTGAGCCCACAGAGACAACACAGAGGAAGAGACGGGCAGGAAGGGAGGTGGAATCTACTGAGCATCCCCTGCGAGTTGAACTCTATGGTAGGGTCTGCCCTTGCCTGGGCGTTCAACTTGGAACCATCAGAGCTGAGTTCAAGGGTCAACCTTGTCTCTTATTACCTGCATGACCCTGGGTGAGACACTTACCCATTTTGCCTCAAGTTTGGGCCTCAAGTTCTTCATCTGTAAAATGGGGATGATATTACTTGCATTGTCTAATCTGTGCCAGGCAGAATGCAAGGTGTTAAGAGAACAGAACGGCCTCAAGGACTCCAGCGAGCTAAGTAAGAGTATAAAAGGGCTACATGTGTCAAGGCAGCTGGTATTGTGTTTTGACCATGTGGGTCACAGGATAGATGTTTAAGAGATACGCCTTGGATGAAGTAGCTAAGTAGTTAAGGCAAAAGAAAACAAAAAACCTTGAACATCCCTGTCAGATAGTGTTGATTATTCTCAGTGGAGGGTTGAGCCTTGGCAAAGGCCCAGAGGTTTCTTAGGGTTCCTTTGTTTACTCAGCCTATGCCCTTGAACCTTTGATCCAAAAGGGGCCTCGAGACAACAGGCAGGGAAGGGATGATGTCACTGGCCAGACATTTACAGACTTAAATCCTCAAAAGGGAACGAGGAGGGTTCCAGATGGAAAAGACCCTCCAGGGGAAAAATTAAGATGAGAAGAACCACCCATTAGTGGCCACGTCTTCCCTTTCTGAGACTATCTCTAAGGCGATTTATCAGTGTCAAGGCCAGCGAGAAGGGCCCACAAAGATCAATTCCTCTATGCAAGATAAATAGTTTAAAATAATTGTATATATGTAAAGGGGTTGCCTTCTCATAATTGAGGGGAACAGAAGGAGTCAAGACTATTTCAGGGAGAATGTCTTGTGCTCACTCCACAGAGGGTGCAGCACCATGCAGATTGGTTAGTAGCTGGAAAAAAGCAGAGGAGCTTAATCAATCTGCAAAGTTTATTATGAATAACCCCCAGAGCTAATGGATCATTCTTAGCAGGAATATTATCCTGGTTATTTCCTCATCTTTATAAATTAATCTAGAACTTTGAATCTGGGTCCTGGGGAGAGCAGCAAGGGGCATTAAAAATTAGCAAATCCAGCAGAATGCTTTTAAATTCAAAAATATTTTTTTAAAAAAAGTTTCTCTTGGGGTGGCGCCTGTGGCTCAGTCAGTAAGGCACCAGCCCCATATACCGACGGTGGCAGGTTCAAACCCAGCCCTGGCTGAACTGCAACAAGAAAAATAGCCGGGTGCTGTGGCGGGGGCCTGTAGTCCCAGCTACTCGGGAGGCTGAGGCAAGAAAATCGCCTAAACCCAGGAGTTGGAGGTTGCTGTGAGCTGTGTGACACCACGGCACGCTACCGAGGGTGATAAAGTGAGACTCTGTCTCTACAAAAAAAAAAAAGTTTCTTTTGTTGAAGTTGGGGCAGGATCTCACCTGCTCAGACCTGAATCCCCCAGTGGCACCCCACAGGCACCTCTTTGGAACCCAGGGGCTCTGAAGAATACAGTTTGAAACCACTGAGCTCACCAAATGTCTCCATTTTACAGACAAAGAAACTGAGGCCCAGAGAGAGGAAGTGGTTTGAGCAAGGTTGCATTCAAGTAAACGTGGTGAATGGGAGTGGCTGGTCATTCACCAGTCATTGCCAAGGTCCCCCTATCTTGTTTGAAGAGTCCATCTTATATATATATATGTGTATATGTATATACACATACATATTTGAGACAGAACCTCAAGCTGTCACCCTGGATAGAGTGCTGTGGCATCACAGCTCACAGGAACCCTCAATTCCTGGGCTCAAGTGAGTCTCCTGCCTCTGCCTCCCAAGTAGCTGGGACTACAGGCGCCCGCCAGAGTCCATCTTATATTATAGAGACTAAAAACGCTGAATCCTCACCTTCCTGACCACTTTTCCAGATGGAGTATGGGCATACACCAAATCCTGCCCAATCCCGGAAAGGGTTTATCTCCCTGGCAAAAAGAAGCAACCAGAAGAAATTGTCTTTCTCCTTGACGTTCAACGTGGCTATGGTGTGGATGTGCTGTCTTGTAGCCATGTAAACAAAGTGTGAAGATGCCCGTTGTATTTAGCTGGGCTCTAGCCAGGAAACATGGATCTCTCCAGCTGCTTAAAACAGAGGAGATCAGTGCAGGGGGTGTTTATACAGATGGTGAGGGACCAACCAGCCAAAGGGGATGATGAGGCATCCCTGCCCCCCACCGCGAGGTTAGCGATTGCAGGACATTGTTGACATCTCTAGGGCCGGAGGGACAGAGAAGGAAGGGGTGAGAGTCTGGAAACTGGACTCGGGATCTAAAATCATGGTCAAGAACCTCTGGGATGAGCTGAGAGCATGGCATGAGGGAAGGTTGTCTGGTGAGAGCTTGAACCCCTTAGTACAGTGGAGGCCCATTCACTGCTGGATATTCCTCAGGAAGCACGGGTGGGAGAGAGAGAGAGAAAGGTGACCCAACTTTATTCCTCTGCCTGCCCCCCAACCCTCCCATTTGTTTAAGCTTCCCAGCATCCTGGGAACTGTGCTTCTCTGAGATAGTGGAAATAGTTACCAACTAAACTAGGCAGGGCAGGGAGTGGGCCTGGGCACACGTGGGCACACCCTGGCTATCGCACTGAGGATAGCAGAGTAGAAAGATGGCGAGTCCCTGCAGCTCTGATGACCTTGGACTAGTCTGCACCTCACCTGCTGCTGTATGTCTCGTTCTGGTAATTAGAAAGGCTGGATTCACCAAGTGTCTTGGACTTGGGTGTTTGAAGCAGGCTCCCTACTGCAGCCAGGTCTAAGTCAGGCCCATGTCTTCCAACTCCCAGTCCCAGGCCTGGGGCGCTGCACCTGCAGAACACAGCAACAGCAGTCAGAGACCTGAAGCTCTGTCCACCTGCAGCTGAAGGCGTCCACTTTGACAGAGCAGGGAAGAGGAGTGAACTGGCAGCAGGGCCATCGGCTCCCTGTTCTTGGATAGAGTAAACCAAGCACAGAGTGAAAGAAACAGGAAGGGAGCTTGCTGGCTCCCAAATGGAACCCTGGATAGAAGTAGCCATGTGAATGAATACCACGGTGCTAAACGCCAGGCTTTCCCAGGGCCAACAGGTGGAAACTGGGAGTTCAGCTGGGTGGGCCACCTGAGCTGGCAGTCTGCAAATTGTTTAGGCTCAGCATCAAACGAAACTTTGCTTGGAAGCTGAATGTGGGATTGGGAGCTCAAGTATTCCCTCCCCATCCTGCACCACAGTCCCTGTGGGTCCTCCCTGTGCTGGGAGGAGCAGCTGAGAACAAGCCAGTTTACAGATGAGGAAGCTGCAGTCACAGAAACCCTGCTCAAGCTAACCTACGATCTGGGGCCAGCTGCTTTCTCTTTCTCTCCTCCTCTTCCTGCACCCCTTATCGGTTGGCCTCTCTGCTACTGGCTCCAACAACCCTTACTGCCAGCCCAATTCTCTTTTGTGGTCAAGAATGTGACAGCTGGTGTCTCCAGACCGGTCTCTCGAGCTTAGCCCAGGGACAGAATTCTGCCTGCCGCCTTTCTTCTGATTCTAGAGGAAGACGTCTGAGGACACATTTGGATCTCACACCCACAGCTTGGACCACTCATGTCTTCAGGGGAAATAGATGTAGGTAGCCCAGCCTTACCCACAAGCTCAGCCTGGGACCTGGGGGCTGATGCAAGAGAATTTGCAGGCAGGACTGTTGGGGCCCCAGGAAAGGATTAGGGGTGAGCTAGGCCCCCAGTCTGTGCCTCTGTACTTGATCTTGGCACTTCTGGAGACTCTCTGCTTATTGGTGTCCTTGTAGGGTCATGAAGTAAGACAAGAACCTGAGAAATAGGTACCAGCTCAATCACGGCATGGGTGGGGGCATCTGCAGAACGAGACCTCCAGACACCCGTTCCCTGCTCTGGGGTCAGAGGAACCCCACTTCCCTCATTGGCTCTTCCCAGGGCTCCCTCTGGGGACAAAAGGGGGAGTGCTCAGGTTAGCCCCTTCTTCTTCAGGTGAGCCCCTCTCAGAAGGACGGACAGACCTCCTGGAAGCAATTTCTTCTTGGGGCTCAAGCGCTGGTTTCCAGCAGCTTTATTTCTGGGGGCTGTGATTCTTATTTGGTTAAATAACACATTTTAAAAAATTGTTGTGATTCCATACTGAAGCTTCCCATATGGTTAATTGGAAGTGTTCTCACCAATATTGCAGGCTGTAAAAACTAATGAGGTAAATGGAAAATTTATCAAGTGCCACAGTTAGAAATTAACTTATTGCTTGGTGCTGCACTCATGACTAATGAAGTCAGGGGGGTTCTTCACACACGGAGCAGGAACACGAGGCTGAGCCGAAGTTGCTGCCGTGACGTCAGGAAGAATCCTTCCACCTGCCCTTCTCAACCTCTCTCCCCTCTGCCAAGTATCAGGTGAGTGTAACAAATGGCCACTTTCTAAGTCTAATCGCTCAGGCACAACCCATCATCCAATCACGTGTCACATCACTAATGGCAACAGTGAGCTTTTACTGCTGCTCTGCTATGGGGTTGATGTGCCTTCTCTCTCCTCCTTGCTTCAGAGCTGTCAGGGAGGCGAGGTCCTGTGATTGCCCATCGTTCACAGGACAGGAAACTGAGTCTCAGAGAGATGAAGTGAGTTAGTCATCCAAGGTCACATGTTCCTAAGTGACAATTCTAGAGCTCAAATCTAGGTCTGATTCCAGTATCCACAGGCATCACACTTGGCAGTGCACAAATTAATTCAATCAACAAGAAGCAGGTCCCGGAGCCAGGCCCCGCCTCTCCTGGAGATGCGGGATGCAGCAGGGCAGGATGGAGGGTCTGCTTCAAACCCAGCTCCCTCTGCCACTTGGCTGCTGTGGGAGGGGTCTAGACTTTCCACTGCCCCCTCCCAGGTTCAGTCCACCTTCTTGACCCTCCTTTGTGCCCCGGAGGCTGAGCCGGATGGCCCACATCAAGGCCCCATTGCGCTCTGGTGTCTGGTTGAGCTTAGCCGGTGGCCGGCATTGACCAGAAGTGGGCGATGGGAGGACAGTGAGGTGGGGCGTGTGTCCTGCGGCCCCCTCCTTGCCAGTTGCCATGGAGAGGCTGCACCTCTTCACTGAACACCGTGGCTCTCACCTCAATCCCTCAGGCTGGGAGTGGCAGGGACCCTGCTGTTACCCCAAGACCCGAGAAAGAGTGCCTTCCCTTCTTGGTTTCCTGAAATCTCACCCCCACTTCGTAAATCCCCCCATTACCAAACTCCTCTCAGATGACTACTTTGGGTGGTGCCCCTTCCCTGCTGGCATTGAGATTCAGTGACAGGGAGACTTTACGTTGGGGCCCCAGTTCCCTTAGCCGTGAATCAGGGTAATAAAGAGCCGTCATGAGGATCACAGGGACTCTGTGCAACGTGCTCAGCACGATGCCTGGCACACTGTGGTGCTCAGTAAATCATAGCTCTTCTTATGAAGTTGGGATCCTGCCGTTAAGGACGGAGTGTAGTGATTCCCAAACTTGGGTGCCCAGTGGAATCCCCTGAGATGCTGGTTAAACACGCAGAGCTGACCTCGAACTCTGGGCCCAGGATGAGGCCAGTGGGAGGCTCTCATGACACTCTAACAAGCAGGCTGGAGCCCCCGTGGGAAGCTGCACAGGAAAAGGGGCCCAGGCAGGTGCCTCTGTCGGGGGGGGGGCAGGGAAGGGCTCCCTGGGGAGCTGCCATTGAACCCAGAACTGAGTAGAAGCTCATGGAATGAGATGCTCCAGGCCTGGACAGGCTAGGAGGTGACAGGGCAGCTTGACATGCCGGGATGGCCAGGAGTTGGGGTGGTGGGAAGTGGTGACAGATGGGGCTCCGATGGGCCATTCATGCTGTCACTCAGATGCCATGCCTTGGCATCCACTCACTGCAGGTTCTCCCTGGAGAAGGCATTTTCAGGTGTCAAGGGCCCTGGCCCTGAGTGGACCCAGACATGTTTGCTCACGTGCTCCCCTGTGCCCCTGGCTTCTCCCGCCTGCTCAGTGCATCTCAGCTGTAGCTGCCCTTTAGCACTGTCTCTGCCTGCTAACTTTACTCTGGGCCTATGAATGCCTTTTGTTGTTGTTGTTGTTTTTGAGACAGAGTCTTACTCTGTCTCTCTGGGTAAAGTGCCGTGGCGTCATAGCTCACAGCAACCTCCAACTTCTGGTTCAAGTGATCCTCCTGCCTCAGCCTCCTGAATAGCCCACCATGACACCCAGCTAGTTTTTCTATTCTTAGTAAAGATGGGATCTTGTTCTTGCTCAGGCTGGTCTTGAATTTCTGAGCTCAAGCAATCCACCTGTCTCAGCCTCTCAGAGTGCTGGGATTACAGGCATGAGTTGAATGTCAGCCTTTCCACTGTTCTATGACTTGTTGGCATCACTCACAATCCAGTCCTGTTTCCAGGAATGGATGGCTCCTCTGACAACCATGAGGTTCCCTGCTGGGAAGACTGAGGCTAAAGCAGCTTTGTTCCCCATATATGAGGCTGGGTCCCCGCTGGCTGAATGTTGCCTAGAAGAGCATGGAATCCGGGCTCCCAAGACCTGGCTTTGAATCCCATCTTGCTCCTTGGGGGAAGCAAGTCGCTTCCACTCCGAGTCTTGGCCTCCCAGTCTGCAAAGTGAGGCTGGCCATGCCGACCTCACTGAGACAATGCACACTGTCAAACTGTCAGCCACCAGCGGTTCTCAGCCTGTGGGTTGTGACCCCTTTGTAACAATGAAAATACATCGCGGCATTAGGAAGGTTGAGAACCACTGAGCTAGATCATGGGTGTTGATGGCGTCCCAGAGATGATGGCATTATTTGAAATGGGACCTGCTGGATTCAGAAGGGATTGAACCCACTCAGGTGGAGGAGGAAGTCTTGACTTCTCTGCTTTTGTGTTTGGCCCATAAGGCAGGGTCCACACAGGGTCACTGTTCCAGAATGAGTGACTATGGTCTCTGCAGCCAGGGCCCAGTGGGCAACATGGGGCGAGCAGAGGTTTTAGGACGGAGTCTGCTTGGGCTCCCTTGACCTCTGGGAGCCTTTGACACCCACCCCAAGTGGACTTCAGTGTGTTCCTGCAGGCTGGGGGCTCCTGGTTTCCACCCTCCTCTGTCTGGTCCTTCCTCCTCTGGGCACCCAGACCTCTGTCCCTTGTCGTCCCCACGCGACCTGCTTGCTCCTCTTCCTGTTCTTCCTTGGAGCTCACCCTTCTTCCACTTCTACTCCGTCCACATCTGCTGTGCCCAGGTCTGCTAACTGCTGTCATCCTCACCACTCCGGGTCCTTTGTGTGACCTCTCACATTGATGGCAGTCAGTGGCCTCCTTTGAACGGCAGATGCTAAACAATACCCCTCTCAAAAGCAGAGGTTTGAGAGAAGCAGGGTGTTGTTTGGCGTCTGCCATGGCTTTCTCCCAGAGAAAGAACATACTAGGCTGTAGGCCACAGTCACTGACCAGGGGTCTGCCAGCCAAGCCACCTAGCACCCCACTGCTGGCTGTGATCATCTTCAGCATCTGGCAGAAGGGGCCTGAGGCGGACTTACAGGTCTCCAGATACCTCCCCTGTCTCCTGCCCACCCTGTGAGCTAACGACTTTGTGGTGGAGAGAAAACACTCCTTGCACCTGTGTGCACCAGCCCTCAGGCTCCCGGGCTGAAGGTTTGCTGTGGCGGCGCCCTCCTCCCTGGACCTGTGGGCAGCCTGCCAGGCCCCCGCCTCCCCGCCGCCCACTGTGGGATCCTCCTCATCCCTTAGGCCCCCAATGTGAATGCTGCTTTCCCCAGGAAAACTCCTGATTAAACATGCTGGAAAGACCTCCTCTACTTTTACAGTTCTATGGTACAAAAATTCTAAAAAATGATTGCCCTCCAAGTGGCAAGAATCACTAATACTGCCTGCAGAGGATAAATCAACGCGATCGTTCAGAAATCCAATTTGACATATGTATCAGGGGAGTTTAGAATTCTCTCCTTAAACCCAGTAAGTCCACTCACAAGAATCTGTATTATGAAAGAAATTGGAAATGCTCTCAGAGATTCTTACATAAGGAGATTTGCTCTAGAATTGCTTATGTGCTTTCGGCATGGAAACAGTCTAGAATCCACACACCAGCTGCTTGTCAATAGTGTTATAGCTAAATCTGCTGTGGTATGGCCATGTCATGAGACAGTCTGCCACTTATAAATTGTGTTTTCCAAGAGTGTCCAATGACATGAAATTGCTCGTGATGGGATATGTGAGCAATGAAGGATATTTGTAAAATATAAGTATTTTTATACATGTACAAAGATTGGAAGGACATAGGAGTCAGTCGAAAGGTGGATAGTTGATGATTTATAGATTGTTTTAGATTTTGCCTTTATATTCTTCTGAATTTTTCTAACTTTCTATTTGCCTTGCCTTTATGATGGGAAAAAGTGGGCGCACTGGGCGGCACCTGTGGCTTAGTGGGCAGGGCGCTGGCCCCATATACCCGAGGTGGTGGGTTCAAACCCGGCCCTGGCCAAACTGCAACAAAAAAAAATAGCCGGGTGTCGTGGCCGGCGCCTGTAGTCCCAACTACTTGGTAGGCTGAGGCAAGAGAATCACCTAAACCAGGAGTTGGAGGTTGCTGTGAGCTGTGTGATGTGATGGCACTCTACTGTGGGTGATAAAGTGAGACTCTGTCTCTACCAAAAAAAAAAAGAAAAAAAGCTGGACGCAGTAGCTCACGCCTATAATCCTAGGACTTTGGAAGCCTGAGGCAGGTGGAGTTCCTGAGCTCAAGAGTTTGAGACCACCGTGAGCAAGAATGAGATCCTGTCTCTACTAAAAGTAAAAAAACTAGCTGGGCCTTATGGCAGGTGCATGTAGTCCCAGCTACTTGGGAGGCTGAGGCAAGAGGATCACTTGAGCTCAAGATACTGAGGTTGCTGTGAGCTGTGACGCTAGAGCACTCTACCTAGGGTGAGAGAGTGAGACTCTCTCTCTCTCAAAAAAAAAAAAAAAAAATATATATATATATGTATATATATGTAAAGGAAATAAACTCCTTTCTTTTCAAAGGAAAGAAAATTCCAAGGAGTTTTGTATCTCTTTGTTGAAGGACATTCTCCTGCCATGATTTATAGTTTTGGGGGTATCTGTCTCCATTTTCTTATGATTAATAAGAAAGGATGTGGGCTGTTTCTCTTCTTTCTTTTAGCTCACCTTTTAAGCTTCAAATAGCCAAGTCCATGTTTGGACATAGTAGGACTTGTTAACTAGCTGAAAAGAATTGGACTGGCTTTCTTTAAAATCAGCCCTTGGGGCTCGGCACCTGTGGCTCAACGGGCTAAGGCGCCAGCCACGTACACCTGAGCTGGCGGATTCGAATCCAGCCTGGGCCCACCAAACAACAATGACGGCTGCAACCAAAAAATAGCGGGGCGTTGTGGTGGGCGCCTGTAGTCCCAGCTACTTGGGAGGCGGAGGCAAGAGACTCGCTTGAGCCCAGGAATTGGAGGTTGCTGTGAGCTCGGCTGCCACAGCACTCTATCCAGGGTGAAAGCTTGAGGCTCTGTCTCACACACACACACACACAAATCAGCCCTTGGGCCCGGGGTCCCTGTGTCTTGGGAGAATTCAGGCTGGAGGACCAGGCATGCTAAGTCCAGCAGGGCCATGCTAGAGCAGAGTGGCCAGAAGGAGCCCACAGCCTGGCAGGAACTCAACCCTGGTCATTCCATATACTCAATCTGGGAACTGTTCCATCCATTGAGTAGCTGATTGTTGTACAAAATCTTTTTGTTCTTTAAAAACTTATCCCTGTTTTTGCTTAACTATTGATTTTTATTTCTCACTGACTTTTTTTGGGTCTATTTACAGAACTTGCTCTGGAGATTCAACTTCTGCCTTTTAATGAAAAAAAATTTATTTTAATAAAACCCTCAAACCATCTCCTTCTTCCCTTTCTCTTTCATTTTAATTTATTTTTTGCTAACTTTATAGAGATGACTTTATCATCTTGGCATCTGTTGAAGTTTGAAATCCAATGTGCACAGGCGGTGCTCATGTTACGGTTACTAAGCTTTTAGGGTAAATGTGCCATTACAAAGACGATCTCTTTAGCCTCCAACAGTTCTCTTCCTTTCGCTTTCTTGGTTATCCACTTAGGGGATGAATTCTTTATCTGAATTTACTCTTCTGGATCCCAGGGAAAACCTCGTGTGCCTTTTTCTTATTCTTTTCTAAATTCTGAAGAAAAGAAGCTACCAGTCCATCCGCCCACCTTCCCAGTGAAAGAACCTCACAGCGCGTTAATTCCCAGAGATCCAGAGGACTTGGGAACTCTGGTTTCTGGATGCTGGTACTCCACCAAGAAGGAGGAAAAAGATTTACTCTGCTTTTGGAGAGACAGAAGGTAATTGGACTCTGAATTTTGGGGCTAGGGACACCTGGTAGCTTTCTGTCCCTCCTGGGGTACTAGGAGAGACTCTCCGCCCCAGCTGTAACCACACCAGGGCATTGCCCAGTTAGAGGCTTCATGCATTCATTTCTTCCACAAATATTTGTTGAGCACTTACTAGGGGCGCAGAGCTGCTGCAGGATCTGGGGAGAGAGGTGCACACAAACGTAGACTGGCCCTTGCTGTCCTCGAACTCTCCCACGAGGAGGAAGACATTCAAAGAAAACCACACCAGAGATATTTTGGACTGTGGTGAGCACTGCCACAAGATCGTGTGGGCCCAAAGTCAAGGGCCAGAGGCCTGAATTTAGCGGTGTGCGTGGGCCCTCACCACTGTGCTTCTGCTTTGAGGCCGGCAGGATGCTCTGAGGATAGGAAAGGAAGTGTTCACAAACCGCGGCATTTTGGTAATACCCTTGCCCTTGCTGTCCCCCTGCCCGGTGGGCGTGCTCTGCCGGCATCTGTGTTCCTGGACTAGATCCACCCCGTGGGCTGCCAGGCAGGGCTGGGCTTGGAGCCTCAGCTCAGTGGGAGTGTGGCAGGGAACCTGTCTGGTTATGACGAGGAGCAGGGGCCAGCAGGAACAGCCCAGCTGACGGCTCTGCTTCTGCAGTCCGGCTGGAACCTTCTGCACCACCTCCAGGGGCATCAGCCAGGGGTCCCCACCCCCAGGCCTCGGGGGAAGGGGCAGAAAGGGAAAGAATGAGTCTGAGTCCCCACACACAGCCAGGGTCCAGCCAGATCTGAGATGAAAATGGGAAGGTTTCTGGCTCCCAGATACGCAGCCAAGCCCCAAACCCTGCTGTTTCCTGGCGAGGCTCCTCTCACATTCCTCTAACTCAGATCCACCCTAGTTTGTCTCTGGAAATATTGTAGCTGTCATAATCGTTGTTCTAATAAAATACTCATCTGACGATCTATTAGGAAGGCATATTGTTGACAGGAAATGTGCATTTGCTGTATTTGCTATTATATTGTCTATTTCCTGCCTCATTTTTCTTGGGAGGGCAGGAGTCACCGGAGATAATAGCATATTGACAGAAAGAGAAAGCTAGGGAGCGAGATCATTGAAAATGGGGGAATTTAGTTCTGTTTGGCTGCAAAGGTTTCCAGCAGGAAATCTACAACTCATTTCCTGCTTCTCTGCTCCAAACAGCATCTGCCCCTTCTTGCCTCGAAAAAAGAATTGTCTCCTTAGCTGTGGGAGGCTGAGTCCTTGGTCATACGACAGAGGCCAAGCCTCTTGGTTCCAGGGGCTGCCATCAGTAGAGGGTTTTTAAAAGATCCAGAGGAGAATATGAAGTTAACAGTCAATAGGAATTGAGTAAGAAGTCAGAAAGAAGCTCATTTTCTAGAAACTTCTTACCCACAACCTTTTCTCTTGAGTCGCAAGTAGAATATCACCAGAAAAATCCCCGCTCATGGGCTGTGCAAAGGCCAGTGTTTTGCCTGGAGATTGCAGTGAGCAGCCCCCCGGGAGCGCTGCATCTGTGGGTGGGGATGTTTCTGGTTTGGGGCTCCTTTGGGATGACGCTGCCCGTGGTCTGGCCACACCCCAGCGCAGACTCATGCAGCTCTGGTTTGCCACAGTTCTGGGACTTGGCCAGTGTGGGACTCCGGGAGGGAGAGGCTCTGTTGGACCTGGTCTGGCTGTGGATCGGTGCACGGATTTAGGGTTCCCCGACTCACACTGCAGAGGCTGTACTTCCTCTCTGGGCTGCACCTTCCTGTTCCTGGTGTTTTCACCAGGAGGTGCGGGTGCACCTGTTGCCGGGAATGGGGAGTATGGAGGACTTCCAGGGAGACCAGCCATCCTACCCTGTCTGAGACTGGCTCTCTGTTAGCACCAAAACCCCTCAGACCTGGGAAAACCATGAGGGTTAGTGACCCTAAAAATGTGAATCATTTGTTAGCTGTGGCACGTGTGCAATGCCTCCTAACTCGACAGGGCCATACATTGATCAGAGCCAGATCTGAGATTAGAGTGAGGTCTCCAGGAGCGAGTAAGACATCTGCGGGACCAGGAGGAACCAGATGTTGATATAAGTTATGAAAACATGATTTAAATTTTCTTAGGGAAAAGAGAGAGAGTATTGTCTCAGGTAACCAAAAGTGGAGGCTTCTTGCTTCTTTTAGGCAGAGCGGATAGGGGGTTGGGGAGCTGAGGGTGCTTACATTCCTGTGAGGACAGAGCCATGTGGACAGACACCCCGTGTATCCTAACAGGCCTGGCAAAGGCTGCTACAATGGAGTCTCCCTCCTGACCACCTGGGCTTGGGTCATGCACCAAATCCTGGACCCAGAGGTGCAGTCAGCTACAGCTGCACTGGGGGGTGGGGCGGGTCCCAGCAAGCCCTGAGGATCCCTAGGGTGCTCGCTCTGGAAGTGAGGACTGGGTGCCAGGCAGGCAAAGACAACAGAGGACCCGGCTTATCGGTCAGGACTCTGCCTTCCTGGGCCCCCATCCTTGTCCAACCCCGAGTGGGCTGGGTACCTTCCTGTGTACCCTCATGGCTCTTAGTTTCCCCTGGAAGCATTTTCCCCACAGAATTCTAGTTGCTCCCCCAACCTGTCTGTGAGCCCTTAAGGGCTGAGACCTGGCTGCCTCGTTGGGCAGCAATGGGAGGATGGCCCGTGATGGTCTTTCTATAGTGACATGTCTCCTGCCTCCAGAAAAGACCGTGACTTCTGAGAAGAGCTGTTTGCAGTGATGCAGGGTGTGTTTGTAAACCTAGACATTTCCTTGGCTTTCCTTTCAAAAATTAGACTTGAAAATATAAAATTTTGCCTCTAGAATGTCATAAGCTTGAGAACTCCAGGAGGCCAGCAGAGATGTCAACACCAGAGAGGAAAGGACATTGGAGCCCCTGCTGCGTCTGAGCTCCTGGGCCAGGGCTGGGGACACGGTGAGCAGGATGTCTGGCCCTTTGGTGTGGGAACGCTGGGCAAGAGCAGATTCACAGCGAACCGAGGGCCCTTGAGCAAGTTGTCTGCTGTTTCCAGCTGTTGATCTCTTCTCAGTTACACAAAGTGCAGGGTGGATTGGTCCTGGCGTGGGGGCGCCATTTATCTATGGGGCGATTTGGGGTCCCAGAGTTCTCGTTGTTGTAGTGCCATCATCCCTTGAGGATCCTCTGTCTCCAGGCATTGCTGGGTTGGGAGAGATCACGGGGAAGCAGACTTGTTCTAAAAACCCTGGCCTGGAAGTGATGGCCTCGCTCCGCTCACTGGCTGTGCCTCAGGCAAGTGGGAGGAGGGGTTGAGAGATGTGATCCCAGCAGCCCCCCTATCTTCTGGAAGTGGGGGCACTTGGGAATCTGTTGCATCAATGCTGTAAAATTCTGCACAGGATTTTACAGAGAAAAAGCTAGAAAAACACCTGCATGTTCACCAGGCCGGGGTGTCAGGGGTCCGCAGAAACAGCATTTGGATGCAGCCCTGTCTCTGCTAGTTAATCTCACTTTGCAGTTTCCCCAATGTCATGGGTTATCCGGAAGGTTATTTCGTGTACCGCCTCAGTGTGGAAGTGCATTTCCATAGACAGCAGATAAAGATCTCTTAACCTTGTATTTCCCCTCGTATCATCATAAATAGCTTATGCAATGCCATTTCAGTGAGGCTGACAGCGCCTACAATGAGATCTGGATGCCGCAGCATATCTTCTTGTTATATATAAAAAAGAGTGACAGTGTTCATCTTTTACAGTGACATCGAGGAAGTCTGCTTGTAGAGGTCCCCCATCCATCCATTCATAATACCTTTTATGACTTTGGGCTTTTAAACACCACACTCCGGTCTAGTTTTCAAATGTACCACCATTATCAGCTCAAGGAGCCCTTCTTCAATATTTCATTTTCCTAAGAACTTCTGGAATATCTTAATTCCCACGAGGGTTCTCCATGGGCATGCCGTCAGGTATGACTTTAACGGGAAAAGGGGGGGTGGGGGCACATTAGGAACACTCCGGACACTCCGAGGGCAGGAACGTTTGACTTAATTTAGCAACAACAAATCCTTTCCCTCACCCGTACCTCGCTAATTACCAACAGGGTTCGGGTAGGCTTAGCAAGGGTAAATAAAATTGATTCTCTCCACATAGTATTGGCAATGATAAATGTGTTCAAAAAAGGGCTTCAAATGCCTGTTTGCTGATTAGAAAAGGCAAAATAATTGTGAGATAGTGACTAATAGATGGAAGGAATGGCGGTAAGATCGGTCTCCCGGCAGAACTGTCACAGGTCTGATCTTTTCAAGATAATTGCCGTCAGATGTCTGCGTGTTTCATGTTCCACACTTTAGTCGGCTAGGGCATTGTAGGAATCTCCAAATTGACTGGGCTCCGGGCGGCTCTGGCTCTCTCTCTGTTTGAAACCTGTTAAGGAGCCTCTCTTTTTTCTTTTCCTTTCTTTTTTGAGAGTCTTATTCTCACTCTGTCACCTAGAAGGCTGGAGTGCAGTAACACAATCATAACTCGCTGTAGTCTCAAACTCCTGGGTCAAGTGATCTTCCAGCCTCGGCCTCCTGTATAGCTGACACTGTAGGTGTGTACCACCACACCTGGCTAATTTTTCTTATTATTTATTTTTTTTTGTAGAGACAGAGTCTCACTTCATCACCCTCCGTAGAGTGCCGTGGTGTCACACAGCTCACAGCAACCTCCAACTCCTGGGCTTAGGCGATTCTCTTGCCTCAGCCTCCCAAGTAACTGGGACTACAGGCCCCCGCCACAACGCCCGGCTAGTTTTCTGTTTTGCAGTTCGGCCGAGGCCGGGTTTGAACCCGCCACCTTCAGTATATGGGGCCGGCGCCTTACTCACTGAGCCACAGGCGCCACCCTAATTTTTCTTATTTTTTTATAGAGATGAGGGTCTTACTCTATTGCCCAGGCTGGTCTTGACCTCCTGGCCTCAAGCGATCCTCTCACTTTAGCTGCCCCAAATTTTGGGATTGCAGGCATGAGTCATCATGCTCAGCCTCTGTTTTCTTAATGGCAACCACTGTGTTCCATTCGTTTGTCCCCTGGTGCCCAGAATGGTTCTCAACACGGAGGAGGCAGCTGTGCTGGTAAACGTCTGTGAAACTGTTTCCATGTTTTTGGAATGAGGTTAAATTGCAGGTAGCTTGAAGGATGTTATATGGAAGGAGTCAGATAAATTATTTAGTTAGACTAATAAGAATTTGCTGATATTTAACTTTTAAAAACTTAATAAACAGCAATTTTATATAGTTTCACCTGGTATGTGTTAGTTGTTACTGCATAATAAACTGCCCCTAAATTTAACAGGTATAAAAAATACACAAGGCTGGGTCTGGTGGCTCACACCTGTAATCCCATCATTCTGGAAGGTTGAGGCAGGTAGACTGCTCGAGCTCAGGGGTTTGGGACCTAAGTCTTTAAAAAGAAATGAGACCCAAGTCTTTAAAAATGAGAATGAGACCTAAGTCTTCAAAAATAGCCAGGCGTTGTGGCTATAGTCCCAGCTATTTGGGAGGCTGAGGCCAGAGGATTAATGAGCCCAAAAGTTTGAGGTTGCTGTGAGGTTATGACGTCATGGCATTCTACCCAAGGTGAAAGAGTAAGATTCTGTCTCAAAAAAATAAAATAAAATAAATATTTGATAAATCAGTTTCTGGGAGTCAGGATTCTGGGCACAACTGAGCTGGGCCCTCTGCCTTAAGGTTTCCAATAAGACCACAGTCAGGCTAGTGGCCAGAGCTGTGGTTTCATCTGAAGGTGCAACCGAGGGAGGAGCCCCCAGTTGGCTGCAGTGTAGGCTCAGTCATGGGATTGTAGGTACGTTTCAGTTCTCATGAGCTGATGGAAGGAGGCCTTCTATCCCTTGCTAGCTTTTGGCTGGGAGATGTCTCTGGTTTCCTGCCATACAGTCTTCTCTACAGGGCCACCTTATAACATGGAAGCTAAGTTCTTTCAGAGTGAGAGTGAGCTAAGAGAAAGGACAGGATAGAGAGAGAGAGAGAGAAGGAGAGAGGGAGAGAGAGAGATTGAAAATCCAAGACAGAGGCTATAGTCTCTCTCTCTCTCTTTTTTTTTTTGAGATAGAGTCTCACTCTGTTGTCCTGGGTAGAGTACCATGGTGTCACACCATATGTATGGTGTCATAGCTCACAGCAAACTCAAACTCATGGACTCAAGAGATCCTCTTGCCTCAGCCTTCTGAGTAACTGAGACTACAGGTGCCTGCCACAACGCCTAGCTAGTTTTTCTATTTTTAACAGCAATAGAGTCTTGCTCTTGTTTAGGCTGATCTTGAATTCCTCAGCTTAAGCAAGCTACCTGCTTCAGCCTCCCAGAGTCCTAGGATTGTAGGTGTAAGCCACCGAGCCTAGCCCATAGTCTTTTTATAACCTAATCTTGGAAGTGACATTTGTCACTCCTGCCAGATTCTATTTGTTAGACGTGCTCTGTCAAATCTAGCCCACACTCAAGGGAAGGGGATTACTTAAGGGTGTGAAAACCAGGAGGTGGGGACCACTCAGGGTCATCTCAGGAGTGTCCTACTACATTATGTGACACCAGCCTTGAGTCTGGCACACAGATCCTGAGAAATAGTAGCTAAAGAACATCAACGAGAATGTCTAACTAAGGATGTCTCAATAAGCCTAACGAAATACTTTATCTGACTCCTCCATATAAAATCCTTCCTATAAAAAGCTTAAGGCAGAGGCACCAGCTCAGTTGTACTTAGATTCCTGACTCCCAGAAAGAGTTGCAGCATTGGAAATGTTTCCCTTTGAATCTTATTTTCTCTTGTGAAGTAATGTGGATAGAATTATCTGGGATAAAAATGCCCAGTGGCAGCAGTCCCGGAGAATCCTTCTTGTGGGATGCCTTCAGCCAGCTCCACTCACAAGGGATCTTCTTTTCAGTAGATTCCAAGTACCAGCCCTCTGGGAGCATCACCTTGGCTGCCCAAGGGGCCTTTCAGTGCCCAGGGGCTGGCTCTGGGGGCTGCTGAATGCAAATAAGTTGGCAACTTCTAGAGGGCTAGATTAGGACTGAGTTGCCTGACCTTGGAACTTGAGAGCATGAGCAGAGTCTGCACTATCCCGGGGTGGTCATCCTGGCTTAAGGACAGGCCCTTCTGGGAGAAGATGCTGGAGATATGGAGAAAACGAAAGGAGAGTCCCATTTTAGGTGGGGGCTCCTTGAGACAGTGTAGCACTTTCCCAGAGCACCTGCTGCACCCTTGACTCCAGTTCATGTTAAGGAGGAAGCAGCTGAGTGAGTCCTGTTGGAGTAAATGATTTAGAAAAACACTGGAGGTGATGACTTGGCACATTTCAGCCACCACTGGTTGAGCAGGCCCTGTGCTAAGTCCCTTAGAACAAGGTCTCCTTTATGCCTACAACAGAGGTAGGAAGTGAGAGCTGTCGATTTTGTGATACAGACAAGACCAAGAGAGAAGAAGTAAATTGCTCAAGGCCACTTAGAATGAAGCAAGGTTATCTTGCTGCTGGTACCTCAATCATAACTCAATTCCCAGGCAGGTGCCTGTGACCTGGTGAAACTGTATAAAGACTGGGAGGCGTGAGGTGCTCTGGGAAGTGGCTGGAGTCATGAAGAGAAAACTGGGCTGAGGGCTGGAAGACCAGGCTTGAATTTTGACCTCTCCTCTTTCCTGGTAAGTCCCCTAACCTGTCTGAGCTGGTCTTTTCCTTGTTTCTCTAATGACAACAATCAAACCTGTCTTAAGGCTGCACACAAGCTGGGTTTCATGGCCTACATGGACCTTTGTGGATAGGGGCAGCCTCCTGAAGTCTTGCACTGAGGTCTGTGACTTTGATTTCAGGCTTAGCAGGAAGGAATTCTGGCATTGACTAGCCATGTCTGCCATGGGTGGGGAATGGTAGCAAGGGCCCCTACACCTTTGCTTTTGTCTACCCTGTTTTAAGGCTTTCTGTGAGGCTTCAATGGGAGCTTGTGAACATTCCTCACACCTGGTTGCTACCACTAACTAGCTAATTTTTTTTTGGCCAGGGCTGGGTTTGAACCCACCATCTCCGGCATATGGGGCCCAGGCCCTACTCCTTTGAGCCACAGGTGCTGCCCATATCTAATATATTTTTTTTCGTTTCATTTTGGTGTAATTTCTGACCAAGCCAGCACCTCAGTTGGAAAGTGCTGACTGGGCCATAGTAGGTGCTCAGTAAGGACTCCTGGAATGTTGACGGGGTTTGAGACAGACCCAGCTCTTGGTGAGCCCACATTGACACCCATCCCTGTGCCCACGTGGCTGGTGAAGTAACCAACCCAGAGCTCCAGGGCCACCCAAGCTTAGAGAGGGAAAAGACATCACAACAGCAAAGGTATTAACTTGGTGTATTTACACCCCCAAGTGCCTCACTGTCATGAAGGAGCAGCCCCTCCGTGAGATATAAGTAATTTGTGCATGCTGATCCCGGTTTTCTCATTAATATGCAAATGAGGTATGCCAGTTGTTAGGTTAGAAGAAAGCTGTCATGTTTATTGTGACAGATTTAATGGATGTGTTTGGATTGTGCTTTCAATGTGTTTTCAAGAGCATGTCTTATCTTTGTTTAGGCAGTAAATCAAAAATGTAAACAATAATTCATTAGCATCTGTCAGAAGCTCAAAGCCACATTGTTTCACTTGACAATCTTCCCAGAGGTGGGGGGAAAAACCCTATATCTGACTTATTCAAGATTGGTTAGAAATTGGGCTGGTTTTTCCCTCTTTCTGCTAACCAGTGTGCAGGCAGCAATTGATGAACACCAGCTCTGCTTGGGAGCAGCGGGGCTCACGGGTTATGACCCCCGTCCTAAACACACCTGGCGGGGCTGCTGCGGAAATCTTGGTGCCTCAGAGCTGTCTGAGGTGCCCAGGGTCTGGACAGGTCCTGTTGAAAACAAAATCACTTACATGTGCTTTCTCATTTCACCAAACATCTCCAGCAGCCTGCTATAAGAAAAAAAGGGAACGTAGGCCCAAATTTTAAAATAAAAAACTGAATTAGGGGATGTTGGCAGAACATGTTACTAAGGGGAGACAATAATTCCCTCTGTGGGTCCCCTTTTTCCACGGTGTTGTTACATTGGGCCTGCGGGCTTAGCTCTGAGTTTCCTGGGGGCCGAAGCCAAAAGAGGGGCATTTTGAGTTATAAAATTCACTTTAGAAATTATAAAATTCACTCTGTCAAATACAAAAAGGGGGTGCAGGCTATTATGCTATTCAGGAGAAACAAATATTTTCATGAGACTGGGCTGTGCGAGTGCTCTAACAGCTGTCCTGAATCAGGCAGGCGGGGCCGCCCACTCACGGCTGGGGATTCCTTATCCTCCTCAGTAGAACTCGCTTTGCCTGAGTTCTTCCTCGCCTGGCTTTTCACCAGCATTTACACCTGTTCCTGAACTCTGGCCCAGATCTTTCTTTTTCTTCATGAGCGAGTCATAGGCAAGCTTCGTGTCCTGGTTTGCGTTCCCACGTCCCTTTTGGGCCTTCTGCTGCCTCAGCTGGCCCTTGACCCCGCCTTCCCTTGGAGACAGCTCTGGCCATCCTCCCGCACAGTTTCCGGGTCCTGGACTTCCCTTGATGGAGCTCTTTTGCTCTGACCTCCATTTCCTGGTTTTCCTGCTCTCCGAGGGCAGCTCTTGGTGGCCGGTCCCATTTCCCTGCCACCTTCCCGCCCCTTACCCAGTGCTGATCCGCAGAGGCTCTGGCCCTTCCTGAGGGTTCAGGGGCTGCCTCTTTGCTGAAGACCCGGGGTGGGTCTCTCCAGCCGGTTCTCTCTCCTGAGTTTTGACCTTGACTGTTCATGTGCTTTCTGGGGCCCTTTGAGCTGGCATCACCCCTACCTCAGCATTCAAACAGGAGCCTGGGTGGCCCCTGTTCTCCCCTCCTGTAGTCCCATGTCTGTCTCCCATGGCCTCCTCTGTAGCCATCACTCCTGCCTTGGCTGAGCTTCTCGCCATTCACCTGGACACCAGCAGCACCTAGGTCTGGGCCCCCACTTTCTTCTCCACTTTGGAGCCAGAGAGAGATCGTCCCAAGACACCCATCTGAGCAGGTGGTGCTTGCCATGGGGCCATGGCCCTGCACCCCTTTTGTCCTGCTCGATGAGCTCTGCAGTGCCAGTCCCTCCTCAGGAACCCCTGGCCCTCCAGCTGCAAGTCCCAAGTGTGGGTCGGATTCACTTTGTGCCTCGATGCCAACGGCCCCTCTCCTGCTCCCTCCCTGGCTCTTGCACTTCTCTGGTTGACCTGTGTCTGCTGCTGGAGACCTGCCTCTTCTGAGAAGCCTCCGGTATCTGTTTCCGTTCCCTCTTTGTGTCCTAGGAATGTAGCTTCTGGACTCCTCTAGGCTTTAACCACCCATGCTTAAACCAGGGCTGCCTCCTGTTTCTCTGCAGCCCATGAGTTAGGAGTGGTTTTTAACAGGTGAACATTTGAGATCAGTCTGAAGACAGAGCACTGACTTTGAACCTCAAGCAAAATGCTATCCCCTTTAACAAAGAATTCTGCTTTTCTCAGTAGAAGACCTCAGTAGAATTCATCAATAAACTCAAATTCATCAATTCAATTTTTTTTGAGATTTGTTTTCTCTCGTTAGGAGTCCCTACACCATACCCCAATGCCTCTTGGCTTGTTCACTAGCGGGTCCTTTACAGAGAAAGATTGCTGACCCTGGTCTCAATGACCTTTAAAGAGTGCAGATCTGTGTCACTTTGCATCTTAAAACCCTTAGCTGGTTCTGTATGTTCTAAGGACAAAATCCAAAGTACTTAGTATGATCTAGGCCCTTCATTGCCACCTGCACTCTCATTGCTCCTACTTTCTGCCATGAGGAACTTCTCCCAGGACATCAAATCCCCCCAAGTCTTTCCCAAAGTACCTCCCCACCCATTGCACACCTCCCTCCCTGGCTAACTCTTACCTTGTCACCCCAGCTCTCACATCAGGACTTCTGGGAGCCTTTGCTGGGCCCCTCCAGTCAGAGTTGGGTGCCCCATCCCGCTGTCCCTTCCTGTCATAGCACCTGGCTCTCTGTAGGGTCCTGTTTGTGGGGGCTCTAGATCCCTGCTGCAGCCCCAGTGGCCCAAAGGTCCTATGTGTGCAGAGGCTGTGTCTGCCCCGTTCCTAGTGGCCCCCCGTCTGCTAGCATGTAGTCTCTGTGGAGTCCATGAATGAGCAAATGAATGTAGACAGGGCCTGGGCAGCCAAGAAGGCAGGTTCAAGGCTGAGTTTGACCTGGGCCCACTGGCACACCAACCGTAGGTCAAGTTTCCTCCCCCTTGTGGTTCTGATTGGTGACTGGGCATCTGAGGGTCTGTTCTCCAGTGATGGTTGTTGGCATGACCTCTCTCAGAAAGAGCTGGAATTGCTGATGGACTTGAGGTACCATGAGGCCTGAAAGGAGAGGACCCGAGTTCCAGCTAAAGCACTCTGCCTGTTTCACAGTTTGCTGGAGGCGTCTGTATCCACTGGGCCACCCCTCCAGCTGCAGTCGGAAGGGCATGGCAGGTCCAGCTTGCAGACGAGGAGCTGGCCTCGCAGGGTTCTGGTGGTGTGCCTGGAGTGACTGACTGGCCAGAACCGGCACTGGGACCCCGCTTTCTTGACTCTGATCCGGTGCTCCTTCAATCCGCCAGCCTTGCTGAGAGCCCCTTTCTCCTCTCCCGTCTCTCTTTACCTGCCTCCACCATCCTCTGTTAGGGCTGCCAGATGCCGCTGGAGAAAAATCACCCCCTAGAGACGAGGCTCTTTTTATGAAGGCATTTGCCTATTCACGAGGGCCCCACCTGTATCCCTATTCACCTCCCAAAGGCCCCTCTCTGCATACTACCCTAAGGGAGAGGATTTCAACATAGGAATTTGGGGACACACACACATTCCGATCAGAACAGCTCTCATTGCTTCATTGAAACGACCTTGGCCAAGGTCACTGATGCCTCTTATTCGAAGAGCCCACAGTGCCCTTCAGTGCTTCTCACCTTTCCCTGTCTGTGGCTTCTAACGTGGAGCATGGACTTTCTGCGGGATCCTGCTGTTCCGTCCCCTTGGTGTGGCCTCAGGGGCTACATCTTCCCTGGCTCTTCTCCCATTGCCTGCCCTTTACACCTTTGTCCCCCTCCTAGTGTCTGTGGAGGTCTTGCCCCCTCTGTGGACTTTAGCCTCCTCTTCCACATGACTATCTCTTCCAAGATCCAGCCAAGTCCTTAGCTTAGGGCTTGCCATCTCTAGAAGCTCCCGCACCGAGTTCTGCTTGGCCTGATTAGCATCTGCCGGGACTGTCTCCCCTTGAGGCAGGAGCCCCCACGTCTCTCACCTCCACTGCAGGACTGGCCCAAGCAGCGCTCAGTAAATGGAGGCTTGGGACCTCTGAGCCCTCACCCCTTCCTCTTATGAGCAATTGCCCCAACTCCCATCTCTGGCTGTCTAAGATTTCCAGTTCTCAGTCTGGAAATGGCGGTGCAGGTGGGCAGAGAAGGTGTCAGGTGGGCTCTGGGGAGCTCAGGGTGGGGCTACTCACTGGGGAGGGGGTAGGAACCGGGGCAGGTGGTTGGCACCACCAAGCAGATATGCAGGGAGAGCACCCTGGGAACAGGCTGCAAGGCTGTTTGCATGTCCCGAGTCCCTGAACAGAGCCTGAAGCTGCACAAAATGCCCCAACTGATCACGGAGCCATGTCAGCTTGGGCCCTGGGACTGGGGTGCACAAAAAAAGGTTAAGAACCTTCCCTTCCAGCCCTCATCAAGGTTTAAACTGCGAGCTAAGGGTGCACGAACCTTCCAGCACCAGTTGAAATCCAGCTACACATTTAGGGGGAATCAAAGTAATTGATGAACTTATACTGGAGACTCAAGATCACATAAATAAAGACTCCATAAATAGCACTCAGGGTCTTTTTTTTTAAAGGACGGTAAAGGTCAACTCCCAACACACCCCAAGAGGCTCCACGTCAAGCAATTAGGAAACTGGAGAGAACTGGAAAAATGAAAATGTTTATTCAGAAATCAATATATTTATCCTAAAAGGGGTTAGAGAACCACACAAGTCAAATATGGCCCTCCTGCTGCCCCCAGAGTGACTCTGGGGCAGGGTGGGAGCCAGGCAGCAAGAGGTTAAGATATGGATTTCAACTCTGAAGTTGAAGACCCCTGGGTGAGCTTTTCATTGTGTTGACTAAAAATATTTAAAAAATCAATATACAGTGTATAAAAGGATCTTCTAAAGATTGAGTCAGCCCCATCCACAGCCAAGTGGGCTGCGGTGAGCAGCAGAGAAGGTTTACTCCTCCCAGGCTTGCGGCTAACGAGGCAGGAGTATTTGAGTGATTCTTGATACAGGTGGAAAAACTGTTTCTAAAGAGTACTAATTGCTTCTTCAGGAACAAACAATAAAGACCTGGCCCTTCCCATCAGCTGAGTGTTTGCCGGGAGATGGCAATTGCACACTTTCCCTACCCCAAATGGGTCCATGTTGTAAATTATGAATTAATATAATAACTATGAAAATAACAAAGATTCATTCAACAAACACGTATCGAACTCCTGCTTTGATAGGGACCCTGCTCTGTGCCACAGGGATGAATATAGGGTTCAGGAGGCCAACACCGAGCCCTCAGGGAGCTCAGACTCTGATGGACGTAGTGCCTTTCAAACATTTTAACCATGATCCCTTGGCAGGAATATATATTATGACATACTGCAATCCGGCTCGGCACCTGTGGCTCAAGAGGCTAAGGCGCCAGCCACATACACCTGAGCTGGTGGGTTTAAATCCAGCCTGGGCCTGCCAAACCACAATGACAGCTGCAACCAAAAAAAAAAAAATACTGCAATCCGGTGCTCATTCCTATATCTTCAGGAAAAAAAATTCCAGAGCAATATTCACTTTTATATTGTATGATGAATTCTGTTCTTTTCTATTCTAGCCTATTTTATTGAAAAATAAAACCATTCTGGTTGCAACCCTCCAAATTGACTTTATGACCTATTACTGATGGATAATGACCTAAAGTTTGAGAAATTCTGATCTAGTAGGAGGATGGATAACAAAAGTGATTCATGAGAAAGAAAGTGTCATGTGAGGGAGAAAGAGAGGCCAGGGCCTTCTGGCTGGGTATCAAGGAGGGCCCCACGGAGGAGGTGGTGTTTGAGTTGGGCTCTGAATGACAGAATAGTACTTTCAATTCAGACAATCTGCTCTGGGAAGTAATAATGTCTGCAATGAGATAGAAATTATTTTGCCATTATTAATATATTAAGCAGTGATACCCTTTGGAGGGGCTTTCCCACCTGTAGCTTTATTGAATCATCCTAGCAAGCTTGCCACCTGGTTAGATGCGGTCTTAGCTATATTTTATCAATGGGGAAACCAAAGCTCAGAGACACCAAGGACTTTGCTCTGGGACAAACACTCGTAGGCCTGGGCAGAGCAGATGTGAGCTCTGGTGTGCCTGGTTGCAGCCCTTGTCTCATCTTTGTTTCTGGTGGCGGGCAGCTGACAGCGGGTTTCATAGCAAGTGTCCCTGGGCGCCGACATGCACAGCTCTTTCCCTCAGCGTCCTCTCCTGCTCAGATGAGGGCACTGCCTGGTGTGCCCTTGAGTCACAACCAGATAAACTCTTTTCTGGTTTCTCAACAGGAGATCTGCATGTGGCAACCTTGAGCGTCAGGCCCAGACTCATGGATGGCCGTTCCGCTCCCTAAGCAACTTCTCTTGCCCCGTGTGAATCCCACGTCCCAGTCTGGAGGCCACAGTTAATGTCACGTCTTTCTGTTTTCCAAGCACAAGACCTGCTCTCTCCCAACCGCCAGGCTGAACCCCCAGCTTCATTTCTGACTTCCTTTCTCTCAAGGAACTTACAATTTAATCAGGAGTCCCTAGTAGTACATGCATTCTAAATTGCAATCATTTATTGCATCTAGCCTGGGGCTTTTCTGTCTGTTAGAAATATCAGGGTTATTTCCTTCTTTTAAGAGTTTATGTTAAAAAAAAAAAAACTTTACAAATAATGTTTGCTGTTTAATGTTCTCCCCTGAAATATCAATCTGCAAAAAATAGAAATCCTTTTTTACAATTCATCGTAAGGAGAGAGTCCCAGTTTCTTATAATGTAATGAATGTACTGCAGATAATGGTCCGATATTGCAAATGAAAGGCGCGTATAATCAAAATGATAATGGAGCGTATTGTACTGCTTGTATAATAAAATCCATACCAATATGGAAATCATATCTCAAGGCAACATTCCTCTCTTTGATTTTTGTAATAATTGTACATGTAAGAGCAGGGCAGCGAGAAGTGGGGGAACAAAGGCCTTTATTGCTTCATTAGGCAGCTGGCGTTCTGACGGTCCGGCCTGTCAACAGCGGTCCCTTAATTTCCAAGGGAAGCTTCTCCTCTTCCCGCAGACGTGATTTACTGTTCGCGTCAGCTCCCTTCCCGGCCCTTTCTCTGCCAAGATTCACAATTAGACGAAATGAATTTTGAGAGCCCTTTTGATTGGTATCTTCTGCCTGCTGGGCCACAGAGTCCTGGTGTAGGTGACACAGGAGCTTAGGCCTCAGGGACACTCTGGCAGAGAGGGAGGGGGGACCCGGGCCAGGATAAGCCTTCTTTATCAGCTGGGTTAGGGCCTGTGTGCATGGGAGTAAAAGGGCATTGGGCATAGGCCTGGAGTAATGATCTAGCTGGGTTGGCACACACCAATGGGTGGGAAATGCCCACTCTGCTGTCGTGCCCTGGGTAGATCTTGGTTTATGCACCAATGAGCATGTGCTTGGCCTTGACCCCTTTCAGTCACTCAGGTCAGAGTCGGCCTGCTGACCCGGTCTTCTAACACCGTGTCCACTGCTCTTTCCACTTGGTTAGGGCTTGCTTCTTTCTCCTATGAGGCAGCCTGGGTGCAGAGGCATCCCGGCGGGTCTGGATAGATCACAGTGGTTCTCAACCTTCCTAATGCCTCCTAATGCTGTGACTCTTTAATACAGTTCTTCATGTTGTGGTAACCCTTCGTTGCTACTTCATAACTGTAATTTTGCAGCTGTTACGAATCATAATGTAAATATCTGATATGCAAGATGTATTTTCATTGTTACAGAGGGGTTGCGACCCACAGGTTGAGAACTGCCGAGAGAGAAGGTCTGAACAGCAACCCCAGAGCTGGGCACTGCTGGGTTTCAGCAGCCTGGGAGGCTCCCTCGGTGTCTGCCCTGGCTCCATCTTCCCCCAGTGGTCCTTGTTAATCCCTCTTTTCTGGCTCCTGCCCTGGTCCCAGCAGCCCAGCTCTCACTCGGCCCCCTTACCCAGGACCTCGCCTCTCTTATTCTGTCCTGCAGGGTCCATGTGAGCCTCTTAGCGCCAGCTTCCTCCTGGGCTAGCTTCAGGCCCAGTTGATGGCAATGACCTCCATTTCCTACTGGGCATGACTCCACCTTATCCTGATGGATTCTTCAATAGCCTTTTCTTATTTTACAGACAAGAGTGCTGAGTCCTTGGCCAAGGTCACAAAGCTGGTGGGCATGGTGAAGGGTGAGCCCACCTGCCTAAAGTGGGTTTTCTTTGGGGTTCTAGGAACCAGAGGATGCTGGCATAAAGCAAGTCTGGGTCTGTGCAACTAACACCAGAGAAGTGTTGTGACAAGTAGCCTGGAAGTTACTTCTCGGGTCAGAGTGAACTTGGACCTTGCCCTTGGGTACTGTGTATGTGGCCACTTCTCCTGACCAAGTGGGTCCTGCGCCCAGGCTTCTGGGATCCTGGGCAGGGTGGGATGAGGTGAGGTGGGTCTGGCCAGGGAGCCTGCATCACTGTGGGGTGATGGTGGGGAACCTGCAGACAGTGCTCCTTAAGGGGAGGTGTCAGGTGCTGGGTGAGGGAGCTGGGCGGCCCAGAGCTGGTGCTGAGCCCCTGGAACGGTGGTGGAGGTGAGCTCAGTAGGCCCAAGGGTACCTGGGACTTTTCACTGGGCACCTGTGGCCCCATCACAAGCTGGCTGGGGACCAGTAACCCTGGCCTTGGGAGGCCGCTGGGGAGGCAATGCTGTGTGTCCCTCAGTGTACACTGAGGCCCCAGTGGAGGGGACGCCCTAGGAAAGCCAGAGAATGGAGCAAAGAGGGGACTGAAGGGGAGCCGGCTCCTGTTTTTAGGTCCTTTGACTAGAAAGCATGGGACGCTGACTTCTTCTGGTGTGTCTGCAGAGTGAACCCGCTGGCAGGCCCAGTCCTTGGGGAGAAGGCCCCTGACAGGATCCCCATTCCTCATCTGTCACCATGCCAGCTTCCCTCATACCCCATGCTGAGCTTCCCTCATACCCCTGCTCCACAGTCCCAGCGCCAGGGCAGGGGTGTGCAGGGGTTAACCCCACGCCCTGAGGACCAACCCCTGGGTTTAGATTACAGTGCTGCCATTTTCTAGCTTAGTGGCCTTGGCCAAGGTGCTGGCCCTTCCTAAGTTGCGGTTTCCGTTTGTGGAAGATGGGGCTTAACCACTGCAGGGAGGTGTGACAGGCCTGAGTGAAGTCACCAGGTAATGAGCGTGGGCGTGTGCCACAGGTCTCAGCTGCCAGTCACCCAGCAGGGACACCAGGCTCACCTGCCCCTAGTGGAGTGTCTGTCCTGACAGCCTTGGGGCACGGTCACCCTCCTTTCTTTTTCCAGGTGACTCCAGGCGGTGGGGCAGCATGCGCAAGCTGTGTAGGGGTGGGGTGGGGGTGGATAACTGTGAGCACTCAGCACTGGCTGCCTGCGGGCACAGTGGCGTGGATGCTGTGCCTTGCTGCCCAGAGCCCCAGGGAAATTCCCCTGTCTGCCCCTAGCTGCATGCCTGCCTGGGAATTGCTCGAACCGTCTAGTCCAAGCTCATGCCCTCCGCCCAAGAGCAGCCTCACCCAGTGCCTGGCCCATAGTGGGAAGGCACAAACATCCTCAGCTTGGCTGAAGCACCATCAGACCTCCAGACCTCAAGAGCTCGCTACAACCTCCTGGCAACTTGATTGCTGCACAGTTTCTCCTGTATCCATCAATAAACCTCTTGCTTGCAAATCTCAGAGTCTCACAGTCTGTTTTGGGGTACATATCCTACGACTTAGTGTTCCGAGCATTTTATATCCTTGGGCTCATTAATTTTATTGAAATCTCAACAATCCTATGAAGTAGGTACTATTACGATCTCCATTTGCATAAGAAGAAACTGGCAGGACAGAGAGGTTAAGTAACTTATTTAAGGTCACACAGTAAGTGGCTGTGCTTTTCTTTTTTTTTTAATTTTTATTAAATCATAATTGTGTACATTGGTGCAATCATGGGGCACAATGTGCTGACTTCATATACAATCTGAAATATTTTCATTGAACTATTTAACATAGCCTTCATGGCCTTTTAATCACT